>OU343218.1:167206519-167286632 GCA_910596185.1 Chrysanthemum makinoi
AAAATTAAGGACGTATATTATTATCAGTAGTCGTGTGATTATTGATGGGTCTATGAGGAGAATATAAAGCTTAAATAACCTGAATAATTGTCTCGAGTTTGAACAAACGCTTATTTAACTCTGTAATAACACCATCATGTGTTATGTTGATCTCTATTATATCTCTCACCTCCCAGATAATAGGTAAATGTTTTCCTTCGTTTGCTTATGTTGGGCGCCATCTTCTTCAACCACTCGTCGAAGATTTGTGGTTTTGATGTGGAGTTTAGGCATGTAATCATGGAAAAACGCCGTAAACTTTATATACCAATCGATCTCCTCTCTATTGTGTAAGTTCTTTAACATGATTGAAATCCTTAAAAATCAAATAATAATGTTCAATAAAAGATTGCATTAATGTAGAATAAAAGATTGCATTAATAAAAAAAATTAAATATTACTTTTACCTTCCAAAAGAAAATTATAATCGATCTTTTGAAGGGTGTATTCTTTGACCACGCTACTTCTCTTGGCATAATATCGTGAACTTTATTCCACCATAGAATGCTTCTTTCAAAAGACTCCAAGATCCATATCCATAATGGATTTTGGAATTTCAATAAAAATAATAACATAAAATATTGATACATAAAATGACTCCAGTGTATACTGATATATAAAATATTAACCTTGAAAGCCCAAACGAATCCTGACAGTGTATAGGTTGGAACAAACTTGTGGTCTTTGTTAATACCTTGAAGGAAATCCCACTTGTGTTTATCCGAAACATCCAAAATTTCATCATACAAATGCCTCCAAATATGCTCTCCCTATGGGAAGGCATCCCAATCATCTAGGTTTTCAACTAATCGCATGAGAGAATCATCAACTTCCTGAACCAATAATTGCCATGAAGATAACCTCCAAAGCTAACAATAGACAAAGATGTACTGCATCTTCACGCATATGATACCAAATGCCTCTTCATCCTCAATTAGGCCAAGAATATCTAAGTTTGTAATTTTTGAACCTGAACGTTTTGGGAAAACCCTTGACCTAAAATTGAGGTGTCCGTGATCCATATTTTTCAAAACTTACTTTTCCAAAATGAAAACCAGTGATAAGCGAAAATTCCGACGACGAAATGTAGGGGACGGTCTTCAATATAATATACAATCGGCATATCATAATGATTTTCATTCGGATAACATTGTTTTTGTAAAATATAATCTATCATATGTGCTTCGTGGTCAAAATAAGAAAGGTCCAACCATTTACCGAAACAAGTTCCCCAAAACAACTTCCTTCGTTTTTTATCCAACTTGGATTTTATTAAAGAAAAGTAGTTTGGTTTACTTCTGATGATGATTTTCGCCCCATATTCCTACAAATCAAAAACATATTCTACTTAATTACATATAAGGGGAGTAACAAAGCTGCATTCAATCATCCAAGCCTCACAGTACAATTTTGTAATAAATACCATATATTACTTCATTCCTTAATGCATTTATTGCAAAAGGTACAACAACAAAGCATCACATCTCCGCACACCCAGATAAATTACAAACCCAACACAATCTAAAACCTTTTGCTAACTAAAATAAACTAAATTGTTGTTGCAAAACTAATATTAAACATGATTAATTTTAAATAAAATACGGAAAAAACAAAGATACGAACAATTTATATATATCAGCATAGAAATACATACCCGAAAACGAAACATTTGTTTGCAGGATTTCGAGAAGACGGATAGTTCTTGACTTGTAGGAGTATTTTGTAATGTATGTGTTATTCTAATTCATTGAATAAGGTTACGAAATATATGTGATATGAAA
The DNA here is from genome assembly GCA_910596185.1 of Chrysanthemum makinoi. Classification (NCBI taxonomy): domain Eukaryota; kingdom Viridiplantae; phylum Streptophyta; class Magnoliopsida; order Asterales; family Asteraceae; genus Chrysanthemum; species Chrysanthemum makinoi. The sequence goes on from OU343218.1 coordinate 167,208,340, forward strand.
AAGCTACCGAACAAAAACGCTTAAGTAAAGAGTATTTTACAGTCGTGTAAAAAATGGATAACAGTACAAAAGTACAATTTTTAAAAAAACGCTCAAATTAATTCGCTTAAGTCGCTCGGCATTGGGAAGGAGCAAAAGGTATAAAATAATACTTTCTAAAGTTTGACTTTTTCCTCGAAAAAAATGTCGCTCGAATCTTAAAAAGTCGCTGGATATAAGTCGATTATAAATCATAGGTACGAAAAGGTAATTCCAATGATTGGGTTCTGAAAATTGTCAGGACACTTGGCACTCTTAGATTGGAAGGAAAAAGTCGCAGGTCTCAAAGTCTATTTTGGAAATACCCAAACTTTTTTTCTAAAAAGTGTTGACACCTTGAGCAAAAAACACATTCTCATAATTACCCCTATTACCCAAAGTCATAAACAATCCACAACACAATAAATCTTCATTAGATACAAACAGCCAAAAATCACAGAAATAGATCGTAGGGAATTCAGCAAATAATAATCATACTATTTTCACGAGTCTACGAAGCATACAACAGATGCTAAATCAAAACAGGTTCAGATTCATAAACAATTAACAAAAAACTAGCCCTGCATCATATTACCATATAACAATATACATATATTATTAGAACGAAAATATCGATCATATATAGGCTGTTGTTGATGCGGTGGTTGACCTGTATGAGAATACGGCAGCGAGAAAATCGTAGGGTACAATACTGATTAAACATCTTAATGCTGAGTATAATGTATAAATGAAATGTTACACAAATTCTCCACACCCCTCATGGAGAGTCATGAGGGATATTTATAAGCTCAACACACTATAACTATGCCTCATGTACAACATTAGTCCCTGAGGGGCACAACTATCTTACATATCTAGTCCAATTCTCATGTAAGACGCTATCTTCACAAAATAGCAAAGCTAACAATCTCCCTCAAAGATAGCTTCATACGTGAGTGGTTACAATGGGACATATAAGTACATAATCAAAGTTAAATAACAATTTTATTGAAGCGCAGAATCTCTGTAATCAAGATACTAAGGATGACTTGTTATTTCTTCCAACGGCTCTGATCATTTTGAGCTTTGAACTCCTTATGCAGTTATGCATCATCCTTGAAGTTCCTTCTTTTGAATTCTTCAGCATCGATCTTTGGCACTAACGACACTGATCCTTGGAGCTCTGAACTTCATGTGTTATAATGATATAGTTAGGTTATTACTCTCTCCTAAATAGTGGGCTTTTTTTTACTCCCTCCCAAACTGACAACCCTTCATAAAATCTCTTTAGTCTTCAAACACGAATCTGAGAAAGTAGACTGTAGCACAATGGTTGTATGTTCAAGGACTATTGTATCAAGATAAATCACATAGCATGCATCCAAGTTGGTGAATAAACCCCGATGTACACATGATTAGTACCTCTACCATTCCGGATTAAGCACATTTCCCTCAATAAACAAAATCACAGAAGATGAAACAATAATACCGACTAATCTACCAAAAAAATCGATGGTGTATATGCCTATAGCTCTTCTTCACTGACCCGATAAATCTCCAAGTACACTACTTCTTCCTACTGATGGTTGCGTGTTATCAGAATCATCATAATGTTGTGTACATGCCCAGGGCCGGTCCTGAGATTTCGGATGCCCTGGGCGAGCCAAGAGAAATATGCCCCTTGTAAACAGACAACACATTTTCTTTTGGGGGTTTTGAACTTGATCAAGCCAGGCGGCTCATCCCCACACCGATTTTTATTCTTTAAATGAAATGTTACAATATGAGGAGATAATAATCGCCATTTCGTAACTTATTTACATAATGTTTACAAGAAAAGTGTCTACCAAATCTATCATTTTATTAGTTTCTCTGACAACTCCTTTGCTTACAAGTAACTCCTTTACGTTTTATTCTAAACCATCCCAAACTCTTAAATCAAAAATATTGTCATTAACTCCATTAACATTACAGTTTTGAGGACTTTCATTACTTTCTTCAATAGGATTTTCATTGTCTTCGCTAACACTAGCCTCATCATTGTCTAGATTTTCATCATTTATAGGATTTTCATTATTATCATTAGCGTTAACCTCATCATTTTCTAGGTTTTCATTATTTATAGGATTTTCATAATCTATATTAATGTTATCTTTTTCATTATTTTCCTCAACACTATTATCATTCTTTTTTGTTCTAACTACATACCCATATTGAACCATGAAAAGGTCGCTCAGATTCTTGTTGAATTTTATTTTTCGTTTCCTATTTTGGGCACCTGACGGTTGTGAACGACGCACCATGATAAACTCGAGTGTAAACTACATAATATTCTACTAAAGCAAGAATTACTTTAATACATTCAGATCAGCAATTAACCACGAGGATGGCTTTTTAAATGAATATTTGATGGACATGATTATTTGAGAAACTAGTGATATTCTAACTACAAAACTGTTTGCTTGTCAAATATAATACGAACAAAAGTTTATTCAAACTAATAAAGGAAATAAGACTTAATGAGATGGATTAGTACTATTTTTTTTCTTTCATGTAGAATAATAAAGCATGAAACAAAATCACCTGATGAAAATCAAAGAAGCGAATAAAAGATGAACCCTTGATTCGTTTGAAGCCATAATTATTTCAAATTCGACTCTTAATTCCTATAAGGCTGTAACCACAATTCATAAATTTTCTTGTTGGACTGATGTAAATGTTTAAACCTGTAAAACTGTCGTCTGTCGTGTGTATTGTATTTGTGATCCATTGATCCTATTGTTTCGTTCTAAACTATACGTTACTTAGGTTGGTTACTAGTTAGTGAAGTAGGCTTTTTATTAAATGGGCTTAAATGCAGGGCTGGTCCTGAGATTTAGGATGCCCTGGACGAGCCAAGAGAAATATGCCCCTTGTAAACAGACAACACAATTTCTTTTGGGGGTTTTGAACTTGATCAAGCTAGGCGGCTCATCCCCACACCGATTTTTATTAATTAAATGAAATGTTACAATATGAGGAGATAATAATCGCCATTTCTTAACTTATTTACATAATGTTTACAAGAAAAGTGTCTACCAAATCTATCATTTTATTAGTTTCTCTGACAACTCCTTTGCTTACAAGTAACTCCTTTACGTTTTATTCTAAACCATCCCAAACTCTTAAATCAAAAATATTGTCATTAACTCCATTAAGGTAACAAGTTTTGAGGACTTTCATTACTTTCTTCAATAGGATTTTCATTGTCTTCGCTAACACTAGCCTCATCATTGTCTAGATTTTCATCATTTATAGGATTTTCATTATTATCATTAGCGTTAACCTCATCATTTTCTAGGTTTTCATTATTTATAGGATTTTCATAATCTATATTAATGTTATCTTTTTCATTATTTTCCTCAACACTATTATCATTCTTTTTTGTTCTAACTACATACCCATATTGAACCATGAAAAGGTCGCTCAGATTATTGTTGAATTTATTTTCGTTTCCTATTTTGGGCACCTGACGGTTGTGAACGACGCACCATGATAAACTCGAGTGTAAACTACATAATATTCTACTAAAGCAAGAATTACTTTAATACATTCGGATCAACAATTAACCACGAGGATGGCTTTTTAAATGAATATTTGATGGACATGATTATTTGAGAAACTAGTGATATTCTAACTACAAAACTGTTTGCTTGTCAAATATAATACGAACAAAAGTTTATTCAAACTAATAAAGGCAATAAGACTTGATGAGATGGATTAGTACTATTTTTTTTCTTTCATGTAGAATAATAAAGCATGAAACAAAATCACCTGATGAAAATCAATGAAGAGAAGAAAAGATGAACCCTTGATTCGTTTGAAGCCATAATTGTTTCAAATTCGACTCTTAATTCCTATAAGGCTGTAACCACAATTCATAAATTTTCTTGTTGGACTGATGTAAATGTTTAAACCTGTAAAACTGTCGTCTGTCATGTGTATTGTATTTGTGATCTATTGAACCTATTGTTTTGTTCTAAACTATACGTTACTTAGGTTGGTTACTAGTTAGGGAAGTGGGCTTTGTATTAAATGGGCTTAAATGAATCTAGTATAGGTAAATAAGGACTTATAGATTGATGCCCCTTCTCTTGGGTTGCCCTTGGGCCGTCGCCCACATGGCCCATAGCCAAATTCGGACCTGTACATGCCGTAAATCAATTTGTGCATAGTGAATAAACGCCTAAAAAATTTATCTTGAGACAAACAACCAACACTACTACAAAAAAGGCCATTTAGGTCACTTTAAAAAATCACTTTACCAAACACCCGATCTATTTAGTAAAATTTGGGCGGGCCTTAAGAAACCAAACTTAAACAGTGATGTATTTGAGAAATAAACACAAAAAGATGAGTTATTTACCAAAAAGACGTTTTCATTATGTTAAGCGTGATTTATCCCTCCCTTATTAGCTTTTTGACTTTTTCATATCCCTCCCATTATAATCACAATAAAAAAACACATCAAACCCTACCTACCAAATTCTACCTCTTGTTCTTCTCTATAGCACAACATTGCCGCTCCACCACAACCTAACCCCGACCATAGCCCTACTCACCATTATCACCGATGTAACCACCACTATAACCACCATCTCCGCCGCTCACATCACCAACAAACCCCCACAGTCACCACAGTTACCACTATTATCTAAGGTATAAGTTTAAGTTATTATTATCAATTTTGTTTGTTCACCTATCATTTATATGCATTTATTAGTTTTTTTTATCCTAGCCAATGATTTGATTTGGGTCAATAAGTGTATTCTAGTAATAATTTGGGGCTTTGGTGATTGTATAACTTTTTTAATGCTTAAATATTTAATCTTTGTTATGGCTTATAAATTGAATGAAATTGGAAAAGGTACTAACTCTAGTTTTTGCAGGAAATTGGATGATATTACTTGCTACTGATATGTTTAACTCTAGCAGAATGGAGGTGGAGGTGGTTGGGTTATTTATGATGAGGTAGCATTGGTTTAATAAGTTTAAGTACTTATGAGTTACTAGCTTATGCTTGTTTGCTGGTTGTTGTTCTTTTTTTTACTTAATGGATTGCGAATGTGTTGTAGTTTTGAAATATATGTGTTGTAGCATAGCTTTATCAAGTTTTAGACCGTCGAAAGTAAAATTTGAACAAAGTCTAATTTTAATTGAAAATCATGTGATTGTGAAGGAGCTATATGCTTAGTTTGCTATGCAAAAGGCTGCTTCTTGTCCCAAACATAAAATATGTGGTTTGCATACGTGCGTGAACATTGTGCAAGTTGTAGATGTTGATTTTTCTCTTTTTTGTTGGTAAATCAGTGGTAGGCAGCATACTATGGAGGCTGCAAAATGGGAGAGATGACATCTTCGTTGTTAGTTTTTTTGCCACATTAAAATAGTATAAATTTGCAACCATAAACTGTGTAATATATTGAAGTATTATGACTATGATATAGTTACAGCTATAATACTAAATGTTGGGATGTAGTTACGCATTAGGGGATTTTTTGGATTACACATTGAAACAGCTTATATAAAGGGATGTATTATGTTTTTGCTTATTGAATAAACATATGCAGGTGATGTTAGGATTGATTTTTCAAGTGACTTAATGCTTATATAGGGGGTGTTTGGTCTTGCTTCTTGAACATGCTTTTATAGGGGCTTATGGACCTATTTATATATGGGATGTATGTGATTGATTATTTAAAGTGTTTGTGGTGTTGTTTGGCATTGCTTACTTACACTGCTTTCTTATATACATAGGGGCTATAGAGGAATTAACAACGAAGAGATGCTCCCTATCACATGAAGATCATGACAGAGTTCATTAGATAGTTATTAAGATAATGAGTAACATATTTGACGCTACAATGGATGTTATGAGTCAACTTTTCTCTTTAAATATTTCGGGGATAAAGTAATGTAATGACTAATATCATGATACATAATAATACACGTATCTTCTATCGCAGTCCACAAGTTCCATAGTTTGATTCCAGATTCTTAACATATTGATGTCTACATGACTTTGTGTTAATACACATGTTACTTTATAATATTCATTACTTCTTAAAGGTAACAATCATTAACTCATTGTATGTTCTCTTTATGACAGTTGATTGATATAGTCGAAGCCTCTGGCATAAGGCGAAGTTGAATGGGTTTGCCACATCAGTGCACCGGTGCATCTATCATTTCTCATAGGTGATCAGGGGATACACGTAGTAACAAGCCATATAACAATTATTGTACGAATTACGTTCTTTGTTTGGGGATAGTTAAATGGTGTTGTAGTTTTTGAAGTCATTTCGTTTGGTATTGTATGATGATGATATTTTTGAACACGTATGTATTGGATTATTAGTGTATTCTGTGCGCAATTAAACTGATATTTCAAGAAAATTTGGGTTTATTAATTTCATTTTTTCTTTTTTTTTTAAATTAACTTAATAGATCAGTTCTTAGGTATCAACTGATCTTTTTGTTGTATTAGTTAGATCGGTTTGCAACCGATCTATATATGTTTCACTCAAATAGATCACCCTTGTATAGAGTGGTTCATAACCGATATTTTTTAGCGTTTTCAACCAAACTTTTTAACGTTTTTTGTAGTAGTGCAACCAACCAGCTTGACTCTAGGATAAATAAGTACACCCGTGAAATGTCACTCCAATCCTAAATAAGAAATATCGTACAAAACTTCGTATTCACAAGAAAAGCGATACTAGCCTTTGAAATTTTACGTGAATCTTGATAAGGATCAATTAAGCGAAGTGTGGTATGTTGGATAGTGTTACACCCCATGAATGACACGATTTAAAATCATTGAAATTTAAACTTGTACGCGAAAATGATTTCACTTTAACGGACATTTCATTAATCTTTTGACCATTAATAAAAATCCATAAACATTTAGACGTCAAGACTATTTTTAAATGAAACTAGACTTAATTCTCTTTGAAATGGCGGGTGGCGCGACTCGTGACGACTTACCATTTAAATTATATGATTTTTCAAACATTAACAAAAAATCTGCAAAGAAAACCTGTACCATATTCTTATGCCCAACGCCTTAAGGCGTATGGTCTGCTACTCAAAACCGTGAATATGCAATTTAGGCGAAGGCCTTATGCCCAGCCCATGAGGGCGTATGATGAGGGCGTATGACCTGAACTCAGAAACACATAAAACCACTTTTAACTGAAGAAGGCCTTATGCCCAGAAATGGAAGGCCTTATGCTCCCATTCTTAGATTTTACCAAAAACTCAACTTTTAGCAACTTACTCTAATTTAGAAAAAATGACTTCCATAACTCGACATAACACCAAATCTTCCAGAAATCATTAACATAACATAATAAACCAATTCCATAATCATTTGACCAATTGTAACCCAAAATGGGTATAAATACACTTATTCCAAACACCCCTTTAACCATAACTCAAAACGCTTGAATCATACTTTTAAACAACCATTGAATAACTCTATTACTTCATTAACCTTAACATATACCTTGACACTTGAAAAGACACTTACAAACCATTTTAGACTTTCGGGGGGTACAACATTGAAACGAGCTCGGCATCTACCTAAGCTCTACTTTCTTACCATTCTTCTAACTTCCATATAGCAATCCATAAGCTTTAATCCAATGCTTACCATCACTATCACATATGGACCTACAAACATTAACATCTTAAACCGTAAGCATGAGGCTTAGTAAGCAAAACGGATATAACTTAAATATTATACATCAATCACACATTATAACCATTCTTCCATTACAACTTTAATCATAAACATACCTTGGGATATAATTAAGCATCACCATACATACTCTAACCATTTTCATCCTACTTTATCAATCTCATGCTAGTTATGCCAAAGTAGCACTACAATCTACTTACACACAAACACATATACATCAAGTCATACCATATGCTTAACATACACATCACATAACACATAATGCATTGAAATCCATATAACATTAATTTATAACCGGTTTAGTTACCTTGATCCCAAACTAATGAAACCAAGCATGTCATCATCTTCATTCTTGTCATCTAGGTGAATTCATTATTATCATAAACACATAATTAATCAACTATGTCATGGCTACCATAACCATAACACATTTCTAATCATTACTAATTATCACATAATCATATGATGACTATATGATAATCAATCCCATTAGCTTATTGACTTAACTCAATAATACTTAACCCATATTCATTATAACTCCTTAATTTAGTTTATAACATCATTTACCCATTTCCCTTATTTAGGGTTCATAACCCCAATTAATAAATCATTAATTCAACATGATTGAAGTTACTTACTTGCATAAGGATTATCACTAGGGGCACATTACTAGCATTAGACCATTAATCCTTCTTTAATTTGACCATTGGAGAACCTTGCTCTTCCCTCCTCTTCTCTCTAAACCGTACTCCCAGATACACCTACACATTTATGGAACATCACTGATAATATGAGAAGTATTCAGACTATTGTAGGGGATGAGTTTGCCTAGGCATAATAGGTCCCTGAAGTCCCCTTTCATTCCATTTGGCCACAAACACTTAATAACACTTTTATAACTTTACAACTTGAGTCCCTTGAGTCCATATTCCTTTTAAATGTGACACCTCATATTTTCTATAACTTTTTACATAAACTTTGACTATTAAATTGACTATCGGGTTGACTAACCAATCTCGTAAGTCTTTAAATCTTATGAAAGTCATAGTCAACTATTCAAATGCCATCTTTAATAAATTGCTTAGGCCTAGTTTCAGGGTGTTACAATCCCACTTATTTAGATTTCTTCCCCGAAATTTGTCGCTTAAACTAACCATGACTTGGTCATTTCTTGCGCCCCATTCTTAGTACTAAGCACACTTTCATTCAAACATTTTGTTGCAATGATCTAAGTGATCTTGCAACACAAGGTAACACATTCCAAAATCCTTAATCCACTCTACTTCTCAATTAATTTTCTATAACCAAACAGTTCTTATTAAGGTCATTATGCCAATCAAGACACATATATTATGACCAACGTGTCATTTGACCAACTCCATTATATTAAATTGCATTGTTACTTGTTTATTTCCAACTCTTTAATCAAGGAGTATTTGTCACTTGAGTAAATTCGCAGCACTTTGACTTTATATAAGTCAACTAATGACCAATACGACTTATCATTCCCATCTTTACCGTAGTTCTCTTATTACCCTTTTAACATTTATGCTTTAATACCTTACCATCTCTATTTCATTTCAATGATTTCGCCAAGTATTAAGGTTTACCCGGGAAATCTTAGGTTATTTTGACTTTTACAATTCAATATTGGCTAATGCCTTCACATTCTATCATTATCATTCCATTATTCCATTAACACTTTCATTATATTGCCTCATTTTCATTTCTTCTTTCTATAAATTTCTTATCAAAGACTATGAGTCTCATAGGAAATTTCGATACTTTGACTTTATAAAGTCAAACTTTAACTTATAGCGTCACTTTTACTCACGAGGGTACCAATAATAATTAGCATCTCTTACCATCATTACTCACATTTTGTACCACGCCTCAAATAATATTCTAACATCATTACAAATTCTTAATCTTTCCAAGTTATACTTAAGACACTTAAATGATTGGTTTCTCTTTATGTCTCAATTTAAAAGTCACATTCTAATTCTACCCCTCTTATCTTAGTTCGTAAAACTTCTAACTAATTCTAGGCTTTTGTTTTCTATCCTTTTTACCTTACTCACGCCATGTCGAGAACACATAAGCCCACTCATTTATATTTCCTCATTTACATGGAAAGGCGTCCTAGTCTATGTAAATCAAGAAACATAAACTCATGGTTCGGAGATTCACAATTTCTTTAATTAAATGAAAAGGCGTCCCAATCCATTTAATTTAAGGAAATCATAAATCGTCCTTATTTTACATTTCGACATAACATTCACAACTATTCGTTACACATTTTAACTTCTGTTTTTCTTTCTCATTTCACATTCATTGTTTGTAAATTAAATATTTAACTTTTAACTTTTCTCTTTTCTAGCTAGATCCATCTCACCTTATCATTTCAAGCTTGGTCATCCCGGAGGATACCATCATTAACATCATTAATTTGGTCATCCCGAAGGATACCATCATTAACATCATTAGCTTGGTCATCCCGAAGGATACCATCATTAACTTGGTCATCCTGAAGGATACCATTATTAACATCATTAGCTTGGTCATCCCGAAGGATACCATCATTAACATCATTAGCTTGGTCATCCTGAATGATACCATCATTAACTTGGTCATCTCGAAGGATACCATTATTAACATCATTAGCTTGGTCATCCCGAAGGATACCATCATTAACATCATTAGCTCAGCCAAACCGAAGGATGCCATCATTAGCCATCATTAACTCATTGGTTACGTGATAGCCGTCTTTAACCTTTCACATTTAACTTGGATCCAAGCAATTAATATTTTAATGCATACATTATTCCATTCGTGCTATTTAGCTAAAACAAGCATCATAGAGTATATGAAACCTGCTTAGCATACTTACACATGTACTATGTGTTTACATTTATCATTACAACTTACATTCTTTAACGTGCGTTAACCATTTCCACATCTTTACTCTTTACCTTTTAGGTTATTCAATTTGTTTTCTACATCTAACCTTACATAGGTTAGTTCGATAACACCTTCATTAACTTGCATTTATCTTTTTTATACACTTTATACATTAACATGATCTCTTCGTGTTTAGTTAGGCAACATATCCTGAAATTCTTAACTCATCTCTTTTAGTTTTTAGCACAATAGCTATACCACTTTCATCTCATCATTACTTGTCATCGTTTCTTTAATCCCATTCTTTACTTTCGTATTAATGGATGCTTAATAATTAGTGTGGCAATTCTCATTTTACCTCCACACATTATAATTTAGCACACTCATCATTACTACATTTCATACTTTAAGCGTCAAATACTTTAATTCACTATTATCCCATCTCTAATACCACTTACCATTTTAATCACATTCCATTACCACCACTCTTAAAACACGTTCTTATAATCACAAAGCGATTACCGACACTAACCAAGTTGCACGACGATTATCATTTAAACATTTCAAGTCCTCCACGGACTTATATCACATACATGCTAACATTATAAATCACATTCATCATTATCTACTTAGGTTCATATAACCTATCTAATAATTTTCTTTAATATTTAAACATTTACTTTCTCCCATAACCTAGTCTTACATTTAACGCATCTAATAGTGGTTTAAGTCTCGGCAACCTAAAGTAGAAACCTAATTCACTTAAACCGAAGATCTGATACAAAGTTGTTACACACCGTGAACGACACGATTTAAAATCATTGAAATTTAAACTTTTACACGAAAACGACTTCACTTTACCGGACATTCCATTACTCTTTTGACCATTAATAAAAATCCATAAACATTTAGACCTCAAGACTATTTTTAAATGAAACTAGACTTAATTCTCTTTGAAATGGCGGGTGGCGCGACTCGTGACGACTTACCATTTAAAAGATATGATTTTTCAAACATTGACAAAAAATCTGCAAAGACAACCTGTGTACCATACGCCCTTATACCCAACGCCCAGAAGGGCGTATGGTCTGTTACTCAAACCTGTGAATATGCAATTTTAGTCAGAAGGCCTTATGCCCAGCCTATGAGGGTGTATGATGAGGGCGTATGACCTGAACTCAGAAACACATAAAACCACTTTTAACTGAAGAAGGCCTTATGCCCAAAAGTGGAAGGCCTTATGCTCCCATTCTCAGATTATACCAAAAACTCAACTTTTAGCAACTTACTCTAATTTCAGAAAAATGACTTCCATAACTCGACATAACACCAAATCTTCCAGAAATAATTAACATAACATAATAAACCAATTCCATAATCATTTGACCCATTGTAACCCAAAATGGGTATAAAAACACTTATTCCAAACACCCCTTTAACCATAACTCTAAACGCTTGAACCATACTTTTAAACAACCATTGGATAACTCTATTACTTCATTAACCTTAACATATACCTTGACACTTGAAAAGACACTTACAAACCATTTTAGACTTTCGGGGGGTACAACATTGAAACGAGCTCGGTATCTACCTAAGCTCTACTTTCTTACCATTCTTCTAACTTCCATATAGCAATCCATAAGCTTTAATCCAATGCTTACCATCGCCATCACTTATGGACCTACAAACACTAACATCTTAAACCGTAAGCACGAGGCTTAGTAAGCAAAACGAATATAACTTAAACATTATACATCAATCACACATTACACATTATAACCATTCTTCCATTACAACTTTAATCATAAACATACCTTGGGATATCATTAAGCATCACCATACATACTCTAACCATTTCCATCCTACTTTATCAATCTCATGCTAGTTATGCCAAAGTAGCAATACAATCTACTTACACACAAATACATATACATCAAGTCATACCATATACTTAACATAAACATCACATAACACATAATGCATTGAAATCCATATAACATTAACTTATAACCGGTTTATTTACCTTGATTCCAAACTAATGAAACCAAGCATGTCATCATCTTCATTCTTTTCATCTAGGTGAATTCACTATTATCATAAACACATAATTAATCAACTATGTCATGGCTACCATAACAATAACCCATTACTAATCATTACTAATTATCACATAATCATATGATGACTATATAATAATCAATCCCATTAGCTTATTGACTTAACTCAATAATACTTAACCCATATTCATTATAACTCCTTAATTTAGTTTATAACATCATTTACCCATTTCCCTTATTTGGGGTTCATAACCCTAATTCATAAATCATTTATTCAACATGATTGAAGTTACTTACTTGCATAAGGATTATCACTAGGGGCACATTACTAGCATTAGACCATTAATCCTTCTTTAATTTAACCATTGGAGAACCTTGCTCTTCCCTCCTCTTCTCTCTAAACTGTACTCCCAGATACACCTACACATTTATGGAATTTCACTGATAATATGAGAAGTATTGAGACTATTGTAGGGGATGAGTTTGCCTAATTTGCATAATAGGTACCTCAAGTCCCCTTTCATTCCATTTTGCCATAAACACTTAATAACACTTTTATAACTTTACAACTTAAGTCCCTTGAGTCCATGTTCCTTTTAAATGTGACACCTCATATTTTCTATAACCATTTACATAAACTTTGACTATTAAATTGACTATCGGGTTGACTAACCAATCTCGTAAGTCTTTAAATCTTATGAAAGTCATAGTCAACTATTCAAATGGCATCTTTAATAAATTGCTTAGGCCCAGTTTCAGGGTGTTACAGATAAATTGGTGTTAAGATGATGAAACAATGAAACTATTCATGTTTGATAAAACATGAATAATTAATAAAACACATAACTAGTATATGATAAATGAAGAAGATGATTACAAGGTTACCCAAGAACCAATTGAAGACTAATAATACAAAGCTCGTTACATGGATTGTTACAGAATATAATCCCTATAGCTTGACAAATAAACTCTCATTGATCTAAGTTAGCTACTCTTGGATACAATGAGAGGAGGACTCTATTAAAATAACATTGTGACTCTGTTATTTTAGTGACTAGAATTCCTACTTATCTCTAGTACAAATTACATTTAAATAGGCTAGGAAAAAGTGAAAGCTTTCTAAAGAAGCTTTTGATAAAATAAAATATAAAGTACTAAAGTACTTAAGTGTTAAAGTACTAGAGTACTATCTTCTTTTGTCTTGAGTAGACTTGTTTGTAGCTTGTCTTTCCAAGAGAGTTCTTGCCTATATTTCATAATTTGTTTCTCAAATTACTCCCGCGCAAGTGTGTCTAAGAATACCATAAATGAGTCTTCAGCGTCGTGAAATATTTGTCAGCTCTCACTACTCTGGTGCAGCTCGCTGATTTTATCAGTGAGTTACTTAACTTGGAAATTTATGTTCAGATACTTGTCAGGGACAAAAGTTGAAATTTTCTCCCAACAATCTCCCCCTATTGGAACATAAAAGTGGCCAATTTAAAATAGCAATAAGTGAGAAAACATGCTTCTTTCTTACATACTATATTACAACAATCAGCAACCATGCATAAGGACCAGGGGTTTAGTCACCAGGGGTTTAATGTCCAAGGTTCAGGTTTTGAAATTATCATATATATGCCTATAGCCCTTCTTCATTGACAATGATAAGTTTCCATGTATACTACTTCACTTTGTTCGTTGAACCACTTAAAATCTTCTTTAAGGTTGTTCATCAGGTTGCGAGGTTGTGGTTTTGGTTGGGTTATCAGGTGCCAAGTCTCTGATCTTTTATATTTGATTTACCTCATGTTAACATTCTAATGTTTTGAAACCGCTGATGTATCAGTTCTCTTTTAGAGGTCATTTTAGCCTGCTAATCACATTTGATTTGAGGCACCATATTGGTTTCTGGGTATGTTATCAGATTTCTGGTTTGGTTTTTAGGGACGGTTTTTCAACTATGTCGACTCTTTTCACTTCTTGGACAAACACTTCATCTTGTTGATCCATTAAGCATTTTTTAAGCTGATGCATACCAATCTCTGATTCATAACGCTGCCTATCAAGACAACCCAAAATCATGCCCATTTTTGCAGTAGTTCAGGTACTCCAGGTTCAACTTTAATCTTGAAAACACGATTCAACTTTAATCGAAGGGAAATAGCTTTAACCTTCTTTACGTTCCCTGAATTGTGACTTATGCATTAAGGCCCTTGGTATCAATCCCTAAGTCACACTGAACAACAACCTATGATTCACCAACATAAGTTTAATCACCATCATTTGCATACCCACACACATCTGTGATTCCCAGCGCCCCTGATCAGACCTCATTGGCTGCAACTTATATGTCATTCAGAATTTTATATTTCACAACAGTCACCAGCTACAACCAACTTAAACAACCTAGTTTTCACACGGCTTGGTTTTAAGGGTTCAGAGATTCCTGAGTCAGTCCATAACTGACTCAACTTCAGAGGTTCACGGTTCAGGGAGTTGTTTTGTGGTTTACTAAGGTTGCATGGATTTAATGTTCTTAAAGCAAACTTATGCTAAGCATAATTTTCATACCCAATAATGCTTAGTCCAAAAATCATTAGGACTGCATAAGTTCACCGCGAGTTACAATCATAAGTTTGATCCAAATTAATCATAGCCGAGACATAATCTACTCAACTTATTACTCCTCTGATATTGCAATGCTCAGCTATAAATCCCAATAACACTCCCTTATTCACATTTAACCCTATTAGACAGTCCGATAAGATTTTTTTTTGGGAGTCCTTATTCAGAGTTGGTGACTCGCTACCAAGGTAAACAAGTATAACACTTTTGCATACCTATGATTCAACCCGAAGGACTTATCTTAAACCAATACACTCCTATCAGACCTTGTTCTTAAACTAAAAGAGTCGTCCTCTGATCTTTGTGCCCTGACACAATCGTCGGCTTCAAGCCTGATTCTTACCACAATAGCTGACCCAACTCATTTACATTCCCACTCTGTTATAATCAGCTGCCAACAACAAATAACATTATTTACCCAAATCTTGATACCATCTTAACAACTTATATCTCAGTTTGCTATTATTATCTATTGGGTTAATCCCAATCTCATAAGTCAAACAAGAAAGTCAAAAAGTCAACCAGATCAAAAGTTAACAACAGTTACAGAAACGGTTTTCTATAGACAGTTACAGGCGGTTACAAGAAACAGTTTTTGACAGTTACAAAGCCAAGAGACACATCTGTTGGACCAAACGAACCAACACATATTTTACTTGTACCGTTTCAATATGTATATATACTTAGATTTTATGTATGAACAGATTGTATGACAGATTTATAGAAATAAAGTATTTTTCATTGTTTTGGTATATTTTGATTTTAGATCCATAGAAATACGGGCTAACAATTGGTATCAGAGCCACAAATCATCATATACCAATCTCTCGTTTTCTGTTTCAAGAATCAAAAGGAACCAAGGTTTTTTTTGTTTCAAAAATATTTTCTGCAAATCCAAACTAACACAAATCAAATAATCATCTTTGTGTTTCTGTTTCTTAAACGTATCTGCCACAACAGGGATCAATCACAATAGTGATCAATCAATCCGGCATCAGAAAAACGTTTTCATATCACTTTTATTTTGCAAGAAAATCTGTCAAAGACTAGAAAACATCGAAACAAAAAAAAACACCCAATCCAAACGGATCAAGAAACGGTTATAAAACTGGTTTATTCCTTTGACTCAAAAACAAAAACTCATACCAATCTGATAACCCAAAGTTATCAAGGGCAAAAATTAAAACGATTTACAACAAGAAGAAACACACCTGTTCATTAAGGAATCAAGCCAGAAATATCAAATTGAATCATCAATTGACTCAATATAAAAATCCAATCATCCAAATCTCTCTCGGTTAAGAAACCCCCAATTCAATCGAAACCCTAAGTTTCATCTTGAGGGATTATAAGTGCTCGAGAAGAACACATCATACTGGAGAAGAACAAGGACGATCAACCTTGCCTTATCACAGGCGATCAACCATCAAATTTGGAGAAGAAGAAAGAACGAGACTAATCCCAGAATAAGAGAGACAGAGATCTATTTAAGTCTCAAGACTTTTCTTTTTCTATCTCAAAAGGAGATAAGAAATAAATAAAAGAGGCGCAATATCTATCTAGGGCATCTCAAGGATAAAAGGGCTACGGGTTAAACCATCAACCCCCCAGGTTCTAAATTTTACAAAAGCCACACTTTCCACTTTTATTTTTTATAGTATATATTAATTTTAATATATATTGTATTTTCTTTGATAAGTTACTTTATTTAAGATTAATATCTTGTCAAATTTAGATAGTATAATAACCTAGTGATTACACTGCTTATTATATTGATTAGGAATAATTTTTTAGGAGTAATTAACCTTAGGTTATTCATTTTTAGAATATATAATCTCCGAGGATAGTTTTTAATTCAAAAACTAGTCCCGTAAAGTTTTAATAGCCTATAAGGCAAAATAAAAAAAATAAAAAAAAACTCGCTAGATATAGAAATTTCGACACCCCTAGTGTTAAAAAGTTTTTTTTTGGAGATTTTGTCAATATCCTTAAGATATGACGAAAGGAAGTGGAAATAAAGAAATTAGTACAATTAGTACACCTCAATTCCAATGTCCAATCCTAAAACCC
Source organism: Chrysanthemum makinoi (assembly GCA_910596185.1). NCBI lineage: Eukaryota > Viridiplantae > Streptophyta > Magnoliopsida > Asterales > Asteraceae > Chrysanthemum > Chrysanthemum makinoi. Next base: position 167,225,737 of record OU343218.1, read on the forward strand.
GAGAATGACTCATTATGGGTAATTCGAATACAAATCATTCTCGAAGCGAATGGTTTATGGGAAACAATAGAGCCGTCTGAGATGACTCAACCCGATAAGAAAAAAGATTAAACTGCTATTGCTTTCCTTTATCAAGCCTTACCCGTAGAACAATTACTTCAAATAACAAAGCACAAAACCGGAAAGGACATTTGGAATGCTTTGAAAACTAGACACGTTGGCGAAGAAAGAGTTCAACAAGCAAGACTGAAAACACTCAAATCCGACATTGAGATGTTATATATGAAGGAAGACGAGACAATCGACACCTTCACTACAAAACTCACAACTCTCGTAAACAAAGCCGCTAGTCTAGGACACACAATAAAAGATCAAACCTTAGTACGGAAACTACTAAATGCTGTACCCGATAGGTATCTGCAAATAGTTGCATCAATAGAGCAATACTCCGACCTAAGTCAAATGACGATGGAAGAAGCAATTGGGAGACTCAAGACGTATGAGGAAAGAATAAATTTTAAGAAGAATAAGGACAACAACGATCAAGATAAGTTATTGTTTACACGTCACAACAATAACATTACTCACGGGAGACACTGTGAAAAATGTGGACAAGATTTGTTGCGAGGCCAAGAAAATAATTTCAAGAAAGAAACAAACAGCAATAAATTTACTCATGATAAGAGTAAAGTGTTGTGTTTTAGATGCAAGGAGTATGGGAATTTTGCAAACAAATATCCATCAAACAAAAGAAGAACAATCCAATCTCATTGAAGAAGACTTGGAACCAACATTACTTATGGTAACTGTTGAAGAAACACCAGGAAGTTTCATTAACCAAGAAGAATCCCGAAGCAAGAATGGAAGGAAATTCCATTCAAATTCAAATTGACAGTATCAAACATTGAACAACAAGGAGTTGGCAGTAAAAAACTTAGATGGTGGTATAACCGAAAGCATTAGTCGACCTAGATTTAAGGAAGATATATGAGTTGCAAGAACTCCAATAGGAAGAAAAAGTGTTGGTAGTATAACCAACCAACCAGAAACATGATCAATCAGGATTTATGATAGATCACAACAATGAAGGTGGAAGTAACCAGAAAAATATGATCAACCTGGACTTAAGGAAGATCACAACAATAAAGGTGGAAGTAACCAGAAAAATATGATCAACATAGACATAATGAAGATCACAGCAGTAAAGGTGGAAGTAACCGAAGGAAAATTGATCTACCTGAATATATAAGGATGATCACAAGAACTACAAGGGATTTAACCAGAAGATGAATCAAGAAGACTTAAAGACCTACGTCGCAGCGATTGTGATTAAAGGGGAGAATATTGGGTTAATCCCAATCTCATAAGTCAAACAAGAAAGTCAAAAAGTCAACAACAGTTGTAGAAACGGTTTTCTATTGACGGTTACAGGCGGTTACAAGAAACAGTTTTTGGTAGTTACAAAGCCAAGAGACACACCTTTTGGACCAAACGAACCAACACATCTTTTACTAATACCGTTTCAATATGTATATATACTTAGATTTTAGGTATGAACAGATTGTATGATAGATTTATATAAATAAAGTATTTTTCATTGTTTTGGTATATCTTGATTTTAGATCCATAGAAAAATGGGCCAACAATTGGCATCAGAGCCGAAGGGATCAAGCACACCCAATTCATGTTTAATCACCATTCAAGGATCAAACCTGTGTTTTTTTAAGAAATGAAACCATGGATGTTTTTCATCAGTTACTACAAGACTGCTAGGGTGCCTAATCAAGAACACATCCCTGTTCTTAAGATATCTACAGAACATGTAGAAGAAGTTAAGGAGTAAACTTGTCTTGTATCTCATCAATGCGACTTTGCTGAGATCACTGCAACTTTCATGAAATCATCTAATAGAAACAACAAGAAGAAAGAAACTGAGAAGAACTTTTGGCATCTCGACATTAGGGGGAACTGTTGGACCCGTTTAATGTCTTGGACGCCAAAAGATGAGAAGCCTGCAAGATTTCTGGTTTGGGCCAAGAGGCCAAAAAACCCATTAAGGGAAACGGTTATTAGGTTTAGGAGTATAACGTTTCAGAATCTATACAACGTTTACTTTTAGATAAACGGTTTGCTTCTTCATTGAAAGCACCGATTCATCATATATATATATATAGGATAGGAACCTGTAATTCATGTTAACCCTTTTCATTTTAATATATCAGTTTCATTAAAGGTTCAACCCATCTCTTTTTTTTTTTTTATTGATTCTTTGTTTGATGATGGCATGATGTTGTTCGATCATGAAGATCTTGGAGACATCAAACATGTACAAAGTTTATAACATTATCTACACACGACTCCAATAGCTACACATATTTGAATTTTCATTCTGATATACACCAAGGAGTCACAACATCACAAATTCTTTTACCAGATCCCAACCAGAAAGAATTCCTAATAACTCCCTGAGTTTGCACAATATCAGCCCCTTGCTTGACATTATTCATCTTCCTGAAGATCGTAATTGACTAAGAAAGTGATGTCTTAGCTTTCATGTAAGCTACCTATCAAAGGGTTGTGTTTGATTCACGTCAGCTACCCCTTCCCTATTTATTAAGAGGATCAACAAATGTACCTTTCATCATCACAAAACCGATCTCGTTTTCAATTATCACAGAACCAATCACCATACACATTGATTATGTTAATTAGTTTTAATAAAATAAAAGCCATGAACTAAAAACAGATCCACAATACAAAATATACAATAATCAACACCTTAAACCCAACTTGAACTGGATCTATTCGATTCATGGTAATGATACGTGTTTCCACCACAGTTTTCAGAGTTTTGATTTCCACACCCAAACGCTGACGAAATGGTGTGACTGCTGGGATTTTATGTTTTGATATTTGTGTATAGGTTTGTTTGTATATCGCGAGAGAATTTGTAACATATTGGATTTCACAAACACACAAACAATCATAAATATGGGGCGTACAATATGAGTTTAGAGAGAGAAAGTGGAAGATGGGAGCCTTTCTAGAGAGAGAGTAAACAAAAGAAAGAAGGTTAGATTAGAGTGAAAGGTCCAACCCTCTACCTTGGGAGGTAGAGGGTATTTATAGTTTTACATAATACGCCCTCTGACGGGCTGTGGATCAGGCATACAGTGGGTAAATACCCATTCGTCCTCCACGGTGTTGCACTAAGCTAAACTAATAACTAAATAACTAACTAATAACTAGTAAATAACGTAATGTCTACGAGCTAACATATGCTAGACTAGTGTTGGGGTGACCGACTCTTCAACATGGATTTTCTAAATCCTAACAATCTCCCCCTAAGGGAGGTCACCCCATTAAATACATTTTGCATCCTAGCATTCTATCTTTGTCTTTAGTCCTAAGCTCGTAGACTTCTATTCTTCAAGTTCCGCAATCTTTGTGCTTTGGTAGCGTTTCTTCAAAGTCCGCATTGATCTGTACTTTTAGTGGAGGCCTTTAACTGATCCACATCTTTGATGATCTTCGAGCTTTCATTGAGATCATCTGCCACAGTAAATCTCTGGATCACCCTTTGTAGTGTTGCCTTCATGTGATGTTGTGACTTTCGGACCGACATGCTCACACTTTTTGGATCATGACATCTTTTATCGAGTAGCGGAAGCTTTTACTGGCTCATGATATTTGCAGCAGCCAGAAACATAGTATAAAAATATCGTGAGCCAGGTTCGTAGATATGCACAAGTCATGATTTCTTCAATTATATTGGATGCGGTAAGCATGCGGCTTTGGATTGACTTCTCAATTCGACAACAACCGTCCCAAATGTACCCGCAAAAACAACAAGCTTAGCAATAAAGCATGAAAGTGTCTTTGATCACTTTCGTTGAATTGAGGTACACGCCCACGGTTCCCGTTGATTAGTACAAGTATTGTCAGATCGTAGAATTCAAGAATCTCCTTGACAGGTTTCGAATGCTTCTAGCCGTTTCAAACCGAAAGCGTCTCAAAGAAGACAACACGAAGTGAGTGAACCGCCGAATTAAGATTCACTGATTAATGAAAAATTGATTTGAAAAACAATCGTGTATTGCTTGAAGAAAGAGTTTTGCAATACGACGAAGGTTTTATGAGAAAGATCAATTTTCAATCAAAAATACTTTTTGTATTTGAAAAGAGTACACATTCGATGTGCTAGATAAAAGAAGAGATTCGCACATCGAACGGTTTTTGAAAACATGAATACACATTCGATGTGCTAGAGAAAAGAAGATTTGCACATCGAACGGTTTTTCCAAAAGTATTCGTCAATTCATTTCCTGGACCAAGGTTGATTCAAGAATGAATCGCCCCATTGTTTCTATCCAGTTGTCACAAGCTTGATCTTTAGAAAAGATCTCACATGTCACCTACCAAGAGCTTGTTTGATGTTGGCTCTAGAAGGATTTCCATCTTCATCGTGAATACTTTTACATATCACTCGGATGTTCTGGAAATACCACAAGGATAATGCATAGGACTCTTAATATATTCTTACTTACCACATTGTGTGAAACAGCAAGTCTACATTAATTTTGAGTCCTAATGAGATATTGTGGATGATCTCTTGGCTCTAGACTCAATTGTGCATTTTTGATTCCTATGCCGGAGACTAGGGAGAGGGTATCCTTTTTCAATATCAACAATCTCTAAGAGAAAGTCGATAGATTATGTGGGTTCCCCGTGAGAATGAAACAAGCCCTTTTAAGAGGAACTTGAGTAGCTTGGGAAGTTTAGTGCAGTGCGTTACTGGGTCCATGACGTCTTGTCTTCAATACTGGCGTTACCTTGGTAACCACCAGTAGCATATGTATTGAACCCGGTTACTGCCCTAAGGTTGAATTATTGGAGGGCTATTTCTTTTCACCCTTTTCACATTCAATTCTTTTTCATTCTTCAACCCCTTCAGTGCTTACCGAGACTTCATAACTAGAACCTTGTTGGGTTTATTCCAAGCATTCAGCTCTCCTCACCAAGACTCTTCCCAGATTACATTTTTCTCCCTTTTTTTCATCATACCTAAGGACTCTACTCTATCTAGTGGATTGTCCCTGGGTAGATCCCTCCGGCTCTGGCGGGATTGTAAGAACAAATACCTAACCTAACCATCCTTATAACACCATGCATAAAGTAAATTGGTCGGTCTTTTGGTATTGTTCTTTCCTTCTCGAAACCAATTGAAAAATCATTTGGAAAATCAATCAAGGTACTTGTGATATAATATCAAAGCATTTTGTACCTTAATTGTTTTTGTTCTTTTAGAAATGCTCCCCCCTCAACATGTGCATATGATTTTGAAATTGTTTCGCACATGGAGGCAAGAGGACTTTGAAATCTTTTCTTGCTCACAATTTCCATGGAAAAAGCCATTTGATTTTCTTTGGTAAATTCTCCCCCTCAATATGTGCATAGGATTTTTGAAATCATTTTATCACATAGAGGAAAGAGTTCTTATGAAGCACAACCACGATCACAAAAGCCATTAAGGAACCATTAGAAAATCAATCAAGGTACTTTATGTTGAATCATAGAAATCTTTGTACCTTGAAAGTTTATTTTCTTTTTTAAATGCTCCCCCTCAATATATGCTTCGAGATTCGAAAGTGTTTAACACATATGGGAGAGCAGCATGCACATCTAAATCAAAATGATCACCTTTTATCAAATTTCATTATTAAATCACAAATTCTCCCCCGATCAAAAATATCAAACCCTTTGAGATTTTGGATCCCAAATGATTTAATAAGGTTTGGAAAACATGGGAGAATATGTGACCTTGTTCAAATAATCTTCTAGTTTTTGGTTAAATGCTCCTCCTCAATCATGTGCATCATGTAATTGAAATCGTTTGGCACATAAAGGAAGGAGTGCTTTTGAAATAATCACCCTTTTAAAACCGATTTGAGATTTAAATCATGATCTCTCCCATGATCAAAAATTTCAAACCTTTTGAGATTTGTGATCCCAATTGATTTAAATCATTTAGAAAATTTTAGGGGAAAGACGTGGCAAGATTTAATTTTGAAAAATGACTGATAGGGAACAGATTTAGACATTAAAGATTGTTAGTGTCAGATATGATAGTTTCAAGAGATCTTTTAGTAAAATAAAACATTTTCACAATCAAACAAGAACAGAAAAAAATTTATTTTGAAAGATCTTTGGGTTTTAAAGAAAATCATACCATGACATAACATTAAATCTTTAGATCACCACTTTATTACGTACAAACCGGAACTTTTATGAAGAAATATCATTTGAAAATATTTTATTTTAAATCACTCTCCCCCTCAATCGATGACCGTAGTCGATGATTGAGTGACTTAAGTTTTGATAAAATGAAGTCCGGTGATTTTTCAAAATTAAGTCCAATTTATTTTCAAAACAATAATTTTCCATTTTCAAAACAACATTTTCAAAATTGTTTTAATAAAATGGTATCATCACTATTATCTTGCACAAAGATACGTTAGGTGGTGTAGAGGCTGCTTATGTTGTTGTTGTTGTAGGGCTTGGAAGAAAAACCATCTGCTGATGCAGTGAGACCTCTTACGTTGCATTTTTTCATGCCAACTCTCCACATAGGTCAAATTAAGCTCTGTTTCTTCATTTGATGAAGAAGAAAACCATCTGCTGATGCAGTGAGACCTCTTACGTTGCATTTTATCATGCCAACTCTCCACAGAAGTCAAATTAAGCTCCGTTTCTTCATTTGTCAACCCAAGATATAGTTACCCTTTCCTTTTGGCATCCAATCATCTTCTATTGTGAGATCCGGATCGGGAACATTCTTAAATACCAAAATACCTGCATACGTTAGTGAACACACATACAGATATATGGTGGTTGACATCACCCAAACAACAATCGACTAATAAAAGTCAATCCAACATATCAATCAGATCATACAAAGGTATGGGAGTTATATGTTTATCAAACTATAGTCATCTAATTATATCCTAAATTCCTAGTCTTTCGACATAGGCAAATATCATTTTTAGTTAAGCACGAGGATAATTAGAAAATCCCGATAGATGATATTAATTTGAAAACATTCTCCTCCTCAATCAATGACTCATTTTCTGAAAAGTATTAAAAGCGCTGAAGTCATTGATTGAGTTTGCAAATTTATGAAAAATCTGATTCTGTTTGATTTTCAAGCAACTCGTTTTCCACCATTTATGTTAAAACAAATATTTTTCTTAAGAATTTTTGAAGGAAAAATATTTGAGTAGGAACAGCGATCCTTCGACATACTTTCCTCAATTAGCTTTTAGGAAAAGTGCACGAAATATTTATGAAAATTGGTTTAGCGCAGCACTTTCCTTTCTTTAAAAGAGCGGGTTGCTATCTGAAATAATAGCAAACCATGGTTTAAGCACGGGTCACAGTCTCAAGTAACTGCAAGCCATTTTTTGAGACATGTTTAGAAAGAAATATTTACACCTCCTGCTCAAACTTCATCTAAAGTCCCGTGCCATTCTTGAATGACATTTCTAAGACCGTAGATGTTATCGATACCAGAAGACATGTCTTGAGAAAACATATTTTTGGTATTTTTCAATTTTCTGATTTTTATGGGCTTTTGATGATTTTATATTTTTCTAATTTGCTTTTGTTGGTTTTGTAATTTTGTATTTTGCTTTTTGAAAATTATTTACAACGATAGAGAAATAGTTTAAGAAGATGATGATACGAGTACCGAGATAAGGAAATCGTCCAGCACTTTGTAGAAGATAGAAGTCATCATCTCTTAAACTTTCACCACCAAAGCATTCGAGGCTTTCAAAAATTGAATCTTTGGTAGCTTCCCCCCAAACCGACAATCCATGTAAAAAGATCATTTCCCCCAAGAAGAAGAAGTGAAGCAAACAGTCTAATTGTATGAAGCTCAAGAACCCGAAGAAGACGATAACACCGAAGTAACAAGTTAACACGAATCAATTCTGTGGTTATTAAACCCATAATAAATGATTAAGCCCGATCACATGAACTTGTTGTGCGTCCCCGATGTACACATAACTCTTCGAGTTTGAGCAGTTTTCAATTCAGGAGAACAATATATCAACACCTTCATTTCCCCAAATCATTCCAGTTATCTAACATATAACCAATCAGCCCATAACGTACATATGTACCCAACAAGAGAAGAGACAAAGACATCACAATAACTGGTTGAATCACTGATCTTCTCTGTAGATGTCAGCTCCGGAATAACTGATTAAGCTCGATCATGTGAATATGTTGTGCGACCCAGATGTACACATATCTCTCCCTTGATGGTTGCGATCTCATCGGAATCATCATTACATTGTGTACAAGAAACACTAACCGGAAGCACTTTATCATAAATCATATAGAAGATGTCGATAAGCAATATCATCTCACGCTCCACATATTCTTCTCATATTTCTTCCTACTGAAAGTTGAGATAACACATACCAAAATTATCCAGAGACCACTTCCCCCAAATGGTTGGAATAATATATCCTTCCCCCAAATAGTTGGAATAATACACCAGAAGCTATGAGTAAACACTGAGTATCTCTACGGTTATGACATTTATCTTTCCCGGGATTACTTCAATAGAGAAGAAGTATTAGGTTCATCATGTGTACTCATTGTGTATTTAGATGTATGTCTCCTTCCCCCTTGCTGGTTTTGATACCTCAGAATCAGCAACACATTATACATACCGAATATTCTTGAAATAGAGAAGAACAAGAATTAGCTCAAATGAATCCTGTGAGAATCAAATGTTACGTAAACTCTCCTTGACTACCTTAACCAACCCAGATGTAGACAATTTGAAGTAACCACAGATGAAGCAAACCCGATATACCAAAGTTGAAGCTGAAGTAGAATTCCCCGCATTTGTATCTTAATCTTGCACTAATGTTGGAAGAACGGTGTCGAGAATTTATGCTCCAAGCAAATATCTAAGTACTCAATACTCAACCAAAGTATGAGACATTAACACCTCTTGCGATTATCCACAACGACATTTGCGTGTGTCACTGAGTAAAACTACGTAACTCCTTAAATTGATAGTTACCCAGGTCTTCAACCATCCATACCGACTGCTGGTAACTAGATAAACCAAGTCTTCTACATAAATCTTAAGCACGAGCAAGTTATCATTGAGAGTCATGCATCCAAACAACCCTGACTTTAAGATAAAATAAGAACACTCCTTTTGATGAAAGTCAACTTCAATATCAAATAAGTGATAAACGATTAACTCCAAAGTAATCACTTTGTGTCAAATTCCCAACACATGAATAAACATACAATAAGATGTACATTGATCCACTGAATGAACCGGAGCAAATGATTCCTCAACATCGATTCCTTCTTTCGAAAGGTATTCATGTAGAGACTGATCTGGAAGGTTCATCAATAATGTCTTAAAGCGGATGAGGAAATTATTTTCCATAATGTTCATTTCGTTGATTTACAAAGTGCACATTGGGAGGAACAATAATCCGTGAAGATTTGGCAAAGGAATACCAAAGAGCGGATTATTATTCATGAACAATAATCCGTGAAGATTTGGCAAAGGAATACCAAAGAGCGGATGATTATTCAATAGTGCATCTACACTATCATGATAGTCATTATCAACGCCTTGTGAATTAACTGGAGGTAATGTTTCTTGAGGATTCCGAGAAGTACTTCTTACATGGTGAACCAGTTGAGTCAGTAGGAACCGGAGCATGAGCTTCAGAAACTAGATGATCAACATTCGTTGGAGGTTGGAAGTACTTATCAAACATATCTTGAAACAATGAATCCCAAACAATGAATCCCAGTTATCCTTAGTAAGTGAAGCATTAGGCGTTGAAGGAGAGTCATATGACCATAATTAAAGCATCCATCAACATGTAGTATATGCACTCTTCTCCCCCTCAAAAATTGCATCCGAAGTTGCCATTTTTGATTTGAACAAGTGAATAAGAATATACACCAATGAACGTAGATCCACTTGAGGGTTGAAAGAGCGTGGAAAAACATGAAGCTGGTTGATGAATAATGTCGATGAGAATGTTCATTCACATGAAGATTTCTTTTCTTTTGAAGATAAAGCGCACTGAAGCGTACACCTTTCTTTTCTTTGAGGAACGGGGCCTGAAGTGTTATCTGCAGACGCCATAATGATGAACTACAAGGCCTGAACTGATGTGAACAGAAGTCATTGCAGATAGAATATCAAGGTTGAATTACTTGAACCTGTGAGTTATGAGATATCAATCCATTTGTTATCCATACTTTAAGCCAGTCCATGTAGTGAAGGATCGAAGTATCTGCAACTGAGTAAGGACTACCTGAACTAACATTACAAGCTTGATTGCATATATATTGGTTAGTGACATTAGTATCCAAACCCTTTGGGGTTTCACGGTCAACCTTGATTTTGCCATCGGTAAACAACTTTCCGGTAGGAATCCACCTAAGTCCAACATCCTTAAACATTCTACCAGACGGAATCCACTTATGGCAAGGTTTAGGATTGTTGATATTCTTATGCACAGTGGAAGACGTATCGTTATTCCTAGACTCCAAATATTTAGCAGTTGGGATCCATCTAGGTAAAGTTTTAGGTATGTTTTGCTTCATGACATATTGAACCTTAGCCATGTTAGTAGTCTTAGTGGATTGTACCTTAGCATGTGAGTTAGGAAAATGTTTCTTATTCGGAAAAGACTCGGAATTTCTAATTACATTTTCTATATGGTTAGCATTCTTCTTCATATAACTACTCTTAGATGCAAGCCAACCCCTAGTCATTTGAGTGTTTCTAGGTAATGGTTTACAACTACTAGCAGTGCCTTGAAATCTCGTGGAATGTATCACCCTAGGTCTTGCACCTAAAATACCGTCTTTTTGAATCTGTGCCTTTTTCCTAGCTTCTTCTAGATAATAGTTCTTCCACAAGTCATTCATATCATATGAATTCAGGGTTTTAATGCTTGGTTTTGACACTGTTTTCGAACTAATCCTAGAGGTGCTGGGATTAGAAGTAGCTACTTGTTGAGGGTAAACGGAGCTAGAAGCATTATTCTTAAGTAACTCAGGTGAAGTGACTGGTTTTGACAAAAGTTGTATCGCATCAACTTGGGAGGCAAGTCTTGTCTTTAAAGATTTTGTTCTTTCAGATATAAATGCAGTAGGTTGCCTAACAACTGTCCGGTCTCTAGTGGGATGAGAAACTGGCTTCCCCAAGGTTGATGGTTTTGTAAACTTAGTGTTCACACTTTTCCCTAAGGTTTTTCAAGTTGTAAAAATCTGTTTGAAAGTTCATCGTACGTTTTCTTATCAACCATATTGTTAGTTTTGAAAACACTAGTATCAGACTCAGCTTCAGTCAAAGAACATTTGTTAGAATCATGTTTAGCATCGTGATCAGTTTGTTTAAGAACATTAGCAAATTCATTTTGATGTTCTATTAAGGTACCTCAAAGAAATGACACGTGTTCATTTGCTTTTCTGAAATCTGCTTTTGCATTCTGTTTAGAACGAGTCACTAAGATGTTGCTTGCATCAAGTTTGTCATTCTTTGTACTGTTGGATACAGTGACAACGATACAAAGATCCGATACATTACTCGAATCAACCATACTATCACTTGATTGCACCCCATATTCATTTATTTTATTGATCACAGCATCCACTTCTTGTGTGACAGGAGTTACTGAGCACCGTTACAACATTCTTTGTTGTCTCGATATTCTTCATTCAAACACCGACCTTTTATCGATACATTAACCGACTCATTACAACTATCTCTCAATTGCATCTGACACTCATTCAAGTTTTCATCCTTTTGTGCAGCTTCCTCAATGTACTTCTCCACATTGTCCATAAGACGGATAAATGTATCAATGAACTCCTGAATTTCCATTCCAGTATGGTTTTTGAAAGAAATTCCAGTCAAGTGTTGATCGAATCGCTGAATATTCCCATCGATGAATGACTGAAATTGTTTGTAGATTACTTGAAGAGCTGCACTGGAACCATCCTTTTGAACCTTTTCATTGGTAAGCTGCTTCTTTAAATGTTCTAAGTTCAACAACAAGGTTCTAGTTAAGGTAGATAAGTCCTGACGGAAGAGGGCACTACATGTTCGATTCATAGTTGTGGATAAAAGCTGTATGAGGTGAGAGTGAAGTAGCCGATAGGACACAATGCTGCATTCCAATTGCATGGCATTCTGTGGCATTAGCAGGTGCAATTCTTTCTCACTGTACTCAGAACATGAAGATCTCACATCGCCATTGATTAATTCAATCATCTTTAATCGTTCAGTGTAGCATACATTATCATTGTTGTCCACAGCATCATATAATTTAAGTACTTCCGAAATCACTGGGTCAGTAATGTAAGACATGATGTTGTTGTATACACGGGATTTTACAAATCTATGATTTAAATTGAGAAATAGATTCTTTCGCGGGATTTTACAAAATCAAGAAGAAACCGTTAAGCAATGACCAATAGAACGTATTAAGATGACTGATGGATCATCACAATGATAGAAAATTGTGTGTTAGGACTTATGATTGTTTGTAGGATTAGCATTCTCCTTGTTCTCACGGTCGTTTTGATGGGTAGAACGCTGAAAACGGAGTTAAGGTTCAAAAGTTATGGCCGTTTGAAGTTTTGATGTAAAAAGTCAACTTTGGTCAAACAACAAGTTGCTAGACAGACAAGTTGCTAGACTGACAAATTTCTAGACTGACAAGTTGCTAGACTGACAAGTTGCTAGACAGACAAGTTGCTAGACTGATAAGTGACAAGTCTCTACCAAGAATAAGTGACAAGTCTCTAGACAGACAAGTGACAAGTCAGAACCAAAAATAAGTGACAAGTCTCTAACAAAAATAAGTGACAAGTCTCTAGGCAGATAAGTGACAAGTCTCTAGACAGATAAGTGACAAGTCTCTAGGCAGATAAGTGACAAGTCTCTAGACAGACAAGTGACAAGTCTCTAACAAAAATAAGTGACAAGTCTCTAGACAGATAAGTGACAAGTCTCTACCAAAAATAAGTTACAAGTCTCTACCAAAAATAAGTGACAAGTCCCTAGACAGATACATTGAATCTGGACAAACGATAGACAAGTCTCTACGAAGAACATAACCACAAGTCTCTACGAAGACCATAACCACAAGTCTCTACGAAGAACATGACCACAAGTCTCTACGAAAAACATAACCACAAGTCTCTATGAAGAACATAACCACAAGTCTCTACGAAGAACATAACCACAAGTCTCTACAAAGAACATGACCACAAGTTGCTAGGTAGAAATATTCAAAAGCACCACTTTTCAATCCAAAAACGACCCAACCACACTGATTCAAGCCTTCCAAATCAAAACCTAAGCACTTATGATGATTCTAAACACAAGTACAATCAAAATTCAAACTTTAACACTAGAAATGATCCAAATGATGCAAATACCACTAAACTTTTTCAAACCCAAAAACCATATAAAACCACTAGAAATCCAAGAACATGTAAGAGAGATGATCAAACCATGGCTCTTGATACCATTTGTAACATATTGGATTTCACAAACACACAAACAATCACAAATATGGGGCGTACAATATGAGTTTAGAGAGAGAAAGTGGAAGATGGGAGCCTTTCTAGAGAGAGAAAGTAAACAAAAGAAAGAATGTTAGATTGAGTGAAAGGTCCAACCCTCTTCCTTGGGAGGTAGAGGGTATTTATAGTTTTACATAATACGCCCTCTGACGGGCTGTGGATCAGGCATACAGTGGGTAAAGACTCGTCCGTCCTCCACGGTGTTGCACTAAGCTAAACTAATAACTAAATAACTAACTAATAACTAGTAAATAACGTAATGTCTACGAGCTAACATATGCTAGAATAGTGTTGGGGTGACCGACTCTTCAACATGGATTTTCTAAATCCTAACAGAATTCATTGATTCGTGTTTGTGTGTCATTTTTATGGGTGGTGAATGTTTGATTGGATAGATCGATTGTGTTTTTTCTGGGTGGTTTTTGTGTTTGTTTGTGGTGTAATAATATTTTGAGCAGTGGAAAGTGTTTTTATTTATCTTAGTCAAAACAAGTGTAATTTTACTTCAGAAGTTGCACCAGAAGTAGCAACTTGAAGATCTTCCTCCTTGTTTTTGACATAGCTCTTTGTTACTAGCAATTTTACTTCAGAAGTTGCACCAGAAGTAGCAACTTGAAGTTGCACTCGCTCTGAAACCAATTGTTGGTCCACATAACTTGAGTAAAACATGAATCATTAATAAAACTCATAACTAGTATATGATAAATGTAGAACATGATTACAAGGTTACTCACGAACCAATTGAAGACTTATAATACAAAGCTCGTTATAGTGATTGTTGCGGAATACAATCCCTATAGCTTGACAAATAAACTCTCATTGATCCAAGATAGCTACTCTTGGATATAATGAGAGGAGGACTCTATTAAAATAACACTATGACCCTCTGTTATTTTAGTGACTAGAATTACTACTTATCTTGTACAAATTACATTTAAATAGGCTAGGAAAAACTGAAAGCTTCCTAAAGAAGCTTTTAATGAAATACAATATAAAGTACTAAATTACTTATGTGTTAAAGTGCTAGAGTACTATCTTCTGTTGTTTTGAGTGGACATGTTTGCAGCTTGTCTTCCCAAGAGAGTTCCCGCCTATATTTCGTAATTTGTTTCTCAAATTACTCCCCAAGCAAGTGTATCTGAGAATATCATAAATAAGTCTTCAGCTTCGCGAAATATTTGTCAGCTCTCACGACTCTGGAGCAGCTCGTTGATTTTATCAATGAGTTACTTGACTTGGCAATTTATCAGTGAGTTACTTGAATTGGCAATTTATGTTTAGATACTTGTTAAGGACAAAAATTGAAATTTTGTCCCAACAAAAACTCGGAAAAATGCATAGGAACTTGGTAAAAACGGAAAACGAGTTTTTTCATAAAAATGAACACAAAACACTCATTTTTAGCATGTGGTGGATGAGTTTGTGAAGTTGTCGACCGGTGGTGTTTGCCCGAAGATGGTTGTAATTATTGGCTGAGTACTTTCTTGGAATGATAGAATACTTCGTCAACCCACTTCCATTGTTGTTGGTTGTGAAATGATTTGATGATTGTTTTGAGACAAAGTTGTACGACCTTCATCTGTGTAATTAATATCCACCATGCTAATAAGGTCGGACATGTCAGACAATGATGGTGGTGGTGATTAGTTTTGTTCACCCGTCATGTTTGTGAAATAGGGTTTTTATTTGCGATAAAAAGGTGAGATTATAAGTTTTTTGTTAATGGAAAAATGAAAACAGTGCTTTGTTTATGTCATGATCGCACGGATGGCGCGTAAGGATTTGTTTAGGTTGATGGTGTGAGATGAGGTTAATCACCTCACCTCATAATCAAAAACCTTTCTTAGATTGGGTTGTCAATCACCTCACCTAAGTCAATTTCGTATGGTGGTAGGCTCATTCTCCTCATATCGGTTCTTGGGCATCTTAGTACATAATATTTCAACTTCTCATTGAACCAAGATGTTTTCTTACCTTGGAAAAGTTTGGATAAACTCCTTTTAGGGTGGCTTTTTTGAAGTCAATAACATGGCGTGGATAAACATGGGATAAGATTTGCTCTTCTACTTCCAAGGGTGGTCTCGGATTAGGAACACTTCAAGCTCAAACCTTTCCATGTCTACTAAATGGTGGCGGCTGTTTTACTCGGGACCTAATTCTTTTTTAACCAAGACATTTGATCTATTCATGGGGATAATGGTGATTTTGATCTCGATGACTCTAGGCTAAAGTGTCTTCCACAAAGCCCTTAAAAAAACATATATTATTGCTTTTGGTGATGGCTTAAAATTTAACTTATGGGAAAAGATCACTGGTTTGGGGACGCATGTGCTGTAGATATGTATTAAAGAATCTAAACCCTCGAACTCTGTAAGTCATGGAAAGTAAAAAAAACAAAGTTTAATTTTTTTAATGGGCATCACTATTTTAACTGGGTATGATTAGACATGGTCCACTGAAATTCAAAGTCTCGAAAATGCCTTGATCTCTTTCGAACTGAATGCTACAGAAAATAAATGGGTTTACACATTAGATATCTCAAAGCTATACATCGTGGCTTCAATGAGAAGAAAATCCGACAGTAAGTATCATGCAATGTAAAATAAGTCCACAAGATGGAGCAACCTTCTAGATGTGCTCTTAATGATTCTGGAATCAAACTCAATTCAACCCACTGCCTGATCTGTAACGATGCTATCGTGACAACCCAACATCTTATGATCAATTGTGTTGTTGCTATAAAGTTTGGTACATGATAGAAAATTTGTGGGGAGTAAATGGACACCCATTAAATGTTATCAATCTCATTCAATGGGCACATTCAACCTCAGCTCTCTTCCCTATCACTTGAAGAAAATTTCGACGAGGTTGTGCAAATTAGCTACTTCATAGGTTATTTAGCATTATAGGCTGCGTCAATCTTAAACCGCCAAAGAAATATTTGCTTGAAGATGAAATTAAAAAAAAATAAAAATAAATAAAGAGTTGTGATATTTAGACCTGACAATTGTTAGGAAATTATGATCACAGTAATCTGAGAGTCGTGTAAACACTATCAGATTGAAGTATTTCGGTGGTTCTACCGAAATCTCTAATCGGATAAAACTCAGATTTGAACTTGAGAATATGTTTTGTTTCATATGAACAGTAACCGTAAATCGAAATATATGACCAAAAACTGATGGTCGGTTACAACTGCTATAGCGCTTAAATTAACCGCCAAATTAGTTTAATTTTAGGGTTAAAATTACCGGAAATTTTATTTTCTAGTGCGTTTTTAACATAGCACTTTATACCGGCCGGGGCTGCCTCTGACCAGGCTGGGCGCCCCTTGGACCTTGCTACTGGGCTGCCCCCGACCCCTCATTCGGCTTCGCGAATAGCAATCATAATTGCGTCATACAAGTGTGCACTCCGCACAACCCCGACTTGTTGAACATTTATCATGATTACACATTGGTCACCTAAATTAATCCATTACACTTAAATAATATCGGTGATGCAAAATCACCAACAACAATGAGACCCATTTAAGTGTAATCTTGATTAACTTAAAACAAACTCATAACAAACAACAAACTGATGCATAAATGAAATGTCGAGACGATTGAATTTCACATTAGTACATTAGCATTCCAAATATTCGAATATAAGAGTGTCACTAAGGATTGAACTCCTTCTATTCATAGTGAATACATGAAGATAATATACACAACAATTTACACATTCACATGTTCCACTTGACACTATGTTTTACTAGCTTGTGTCCTATCCTTCAATAAGCATATCAAAGCCAAGTCCCAAGCTTCTTGAAGCAGCTAAACTTCATTCTTATATAGGTGGTTCTTTACTCTTGCACCTGCACATGCAATTTGTCAAAAAACCATTAAGAAATATAATTTCAACCTCCTTTATCTTGCGCTTCTGAACACATACCGTGGGATGATGTAATTATGTGTTCCAATCCAAAGATATCAAGCTTTCCTAATTGAATTCAGCATTTAACATTACGTTAAATGGGAATTGGGTATCTTGATACAAGGATTTAATTAGGTAGACTTTAAACCCATCCCAATAGCTTTAAGCGTACGAGATCTCTAGCTAACCCTTTGGTTAAATGGTCGGCTAAATTCAGTTGAGTTCTTACAAACTCCACAGATATCACACCATTCATGATAAGCTCACGAATCATGCTATGTCTAACACCTAAGTGTCTAGACTTGCCATTATACACTTGACTATAAGCCCTAGCCAAGGTAGCAGCACTATCACATCTGATAGAAATGGTAGATATCGGTTTAGGCCACAAAGGAATTTCATAAATCAAATTCCTCAGCC
Source organism: Chrysanthemum makinoi (assembly GCA_910596185.1). Taxonomy (NCBI): domain Eukaryota; kingdom Viridiplantae; phylum Streptophyta; class Magnoliopsida; order Asterales; family Asteraceae; genus Chrysanthemum; species Chrysanthemum makinoi. Next base: position 167,243,731 of record OU343218.1, read on the forward strand.
ACTCACTTCATTACCAAATGCAGCCTAAAGCAACAAATTCCGACTCCATAGTTGAGTTTGTAATACAAGTCTGTTTCTTTGAAGCCCAAGAAATAGCTCCTCCTCCAAGAAGGAATACCCAACCACTCGTAGAAGAGTGATCCTCTATGTTATTTATCCAACGGCATCGAATAACCTTCTAAAACAGAAGGATAACCACTATAAGTAAAACCATAATCCATGGTTCCTTTCAAATACTGAAATACTCGACCTAGAGCTTGCCAATGTAGAGCACCGGAGATTGCTAGTGTATCTACTAAGCTTTCCCACGCAAAAGCTATATCGGTCTAGTGCTAATCATAGCATACATAAGACATCCAATAGCTCTAGAGTATTCCAGTTGAGACACTGGATTTCCTTTATTAGGTCGAAACTTCACATAGGATCTACAGAGTATAAACAGAGAACAATTAGCAAAGTTAAACTTTGTAAGTATCTTCTCAATATAGTGTGATTGAGAAATAGAGATACCCTTGTTTCCTCTTTTGATTCTAATACCAAGAATCACCTCAGCTTCTCCCAGATCTTTCATATCAAAATTAGATGACAAGAATTCCTTTGTCTTATCAACTTGATCTTGGTCAGTACCAAAGATCAACATGTCATCCACATATAAGCAAATTATCACTCCTTTACCAGAAGCATCAAATTTGCTATACACACACTTGTCAGCTTGGTTTAAAGAAAAACCATTAGACAAGACCACATCATCAAACTTTTGATGCCATTGTTTTGGTGCTTGTTTCGGACCATACAATGATTTCTTCAATTTACATACCTTGTTTTCATGTCCAGGCATCACAAACCCTTCAGGTTGTTTCATGTAAATTTCCTCATCCAAATCACCATTTAAGAATGCAGTTTTTACATCCATTTGGTGAATAACTAGATCATGTATAGCTGCAAGAGCTAACAATAATCTAATAGTGGAAATCCTAGCAACAGGAGCATAAGTATCAAAGAAGTCAATGCCCTCCTTTTGTCTAAAACCTTGGATAACCAATCTGGCTTTATATTTATCTATGCTTCCATCCACTTTCATCTTCCTTTTAAGGATCCATTTACTTCCTAATGCTTTGCATCCGTGAGGCAAATCTGACTTCCCAAGTATCATTTTGCATGATAGAATCAATCTCACTTTGAATTGCTTCTTTCCAGAAAGCAACATCCCTAGAAGCCATTGCTTCACTCAAAGTCCTTGGATCCTCCTCAATAATGAGGCAATATTCACGTTGAGATAAAGTCGTATCTCTTGTTCCTTCAACTAAATAAAGTTGAAAATCAGACCCAAAAGACTTAGCTTTTCTTGTCCTAGTACTTTTCCTAGGAACGGATGGACCAGTGTACATCATCAGTACCTTCAACATCATCTTCAACTATCTTACTAGAAGATGGCTGAATCATACCTCTTGGTCTTGGTATAGACGTAAACCGTTCTTCATCAAATATTGCATCTCTTGACTCTATTATAGAGTTCACCGACACATAATCATTAGGTTCTATAACATAAAACCTATAACACTTGGAATGCTCAGCATACCCAATGAAGATACAATCTATACCTTTCTCACCCAGATTTTTCATTTTGGGTTCAGTCAATCTTACAATTGCTCTACAGCCCCAAACCCTCAAATAAGTCAAATTTGGTACCTTCTTGGTCCAAATTTCATAAGGTGTTTGTTTGTTGTTTTTGTTTGGAGTTCTATTCAGAATATAACAGGCTGTCAACATAGCCTCACCCCAAAACCCTTCACTTAGTCCAGAATAGGATAACATGGAATTCACCATTTCCTTTAAAGTCCTATTCTTCCTTTCAGCCACACCATTCTGTTGTGGCGTGTAAGGAGCCGTGGTTTGATGGATTATTCCAGTCGATTGAAAATAAACTGGATCATAATACTCACCACCTCTATCAGTACGAAATACTTTTATCAAATCTTGTCTTTGAAGTTCTACTTCTTGTTTATAAATTTTAAATTTATCTAGAGCTTCATGTTTAGCATGCAGTAGATAGACATAACAATATCTAGATGCATCATCAATAAAAGTAATGACATACTTATTATGTCCTAGTGAAGGATTGGCATGAAAATCACATAAATCACTATGTATGAGATCTAATACTTTGCTTTCCCTGTTAACACTCTTAAATGGATGTCTAGTGATCTTTGTTAACATACAAGTTTTGCAACTTTCATGTGTCATATCAAAAGCAGGTATTAAACTCATTCTAGACATATCTTTCATTCTCTTGTAATGAACATGTCCTAGTCTAGCATGCCATAATTCAGATTTACTTAAACCATTACTATGACTAGAAGTAACCATACAAGCAGAATCATTAAACAAAGGATAATTCAAATTTAATCTAATCATTCCATTACATACATAACCAAATCCAACAAAGGAACCATGTCTTGACAAGATATACTTGTCACTTTCCAACACTTGTTTGTAGCCAAACTTATTCAACACAATTTCAGAAACAAGATTCTTGAGAATCCCGGGTACATACAATACATTATCTAAACATAAAGTTTTTCGAGTAAAAGTTAACATAACACGCCCTATTCCTTTGATTGGTTCGGTAGCGTTTCCCATCTTTACACATGAGCCATCTTCAATTGGATTACATACTTGAAACCAACGAAGATCATTACAAACATGACACGTCGCACCCGAATCAACCCACCAAGCAACTTGATCATCCTGAATATAAAATGCATCGAAATTACGAGAAACATAATGTAAAACATTATCAAAATTCGTACAAAATCGAATTATAACCTTGTTGCTTATCGGATCCTTAGACCCACTTGGACCAGCCATTATTGCCCTTTTTAGATCGACAATCCTTCTTCATATGACCAGGCTTGTTACATTTCCAACAAGTCAAAGTACCCTTTTTGTTGGCAAATTTATCATCACCACCTTTGAACTTTCTTTTGTTCTTGTTGTTGTTAAAATTGTTTTTAGAATTTTTGACTCCATCTCCTTCAACCATGTTAATGAAGAAGATTCAATTTGGTTCTTTCCTTTAGGATTATTATCAAGTTCGATTCACGTAATCCTTCCTCAATTCGTAGATGAGAACCGAGTTGAACCAAATTTAACTCTTCCTTTTTATGTTTCAAATCATGTTTGAAATCTCTCCAGGGAAGCGTTTATCAATGATAATCGCAACCGAGATGGCTTCATCCATCATCAAATTATGTTGGGTATACCGTCCCGAATCCTTAACATCTCACGATATTGTTCCATGACAGGCCTGGTATCAACCATCTTGTAATTCATAAAATTACTAACAAGAAACTTCTGCGAAGCATCTTCGCCATATATTTGGATTCTAGGGACTCCCACAGATTGCCTTAGCGATTCAGCGTTTTGATGGATATCAAATAAGGAGTCGAACATACCGTTCGAATGTGACCACGGCATATGTAGTCGTCGTTTTCCACTTCATCCTCTTCACGGTCGTCTCCAAAGCTTCATTCTCATCCCATTCCGATTGGGTGTACTCGAAACATACACAACTTTCGGGTGGTAAGAAGAAAGTGCATCTTCTTTTGCGAGCGACGAAAGTCCTGCCCTTCAAACTTTGCCAACTTATTGAACTTGCTCGTCATGTCCTTCACAGATTCTCCGTTCGTCATGATCACAGAATACTTCAATCTTTGTTAAGAAATTAAGATCACGATGTCGAGAGTCGTTAAACACTATCAGATTGAAGTATTTCGGTGGTTCTACCGAAATCTCTAATCGGATAAAACTCGGATTTGAACTTGAGAATATGTTTTGTTTAGTTATGAACAGAACCGAAATCGAAATATATGACCAAAAGCGATGGTCGGTTACAAGCTGCTATAGCGTTAAATTAACCGCCAAATCAGTTTAATTTTAGGGTTAAAATTACCGAAAATTTTATTTTCTAGTGCGTTTTTAACATAGCACTTTATACGGACATGTGGGCCTGACTTGGACCTGCGGGGCGCCCTGGACCTCTCGGACCCCGTCGGGGCTTCGCCCCCTAATAGCAATCATAATAACGTCATACAAGTGTGCACTCCGCACAACCCCGACTTGTTGAACATTTATCATGATTACACATTGGTCACCTAAATTAATCCATTACACTTAAATAATATCGGTGATGCAAAATCACCAACAACAATGAGACCAATGAATTTTTCAAATGCACCAATCACATTTTTATGTCTAATTTTAGGTCTATGTTTTAGGCATACAAATCATTTTTCATAAATAAAATAAAACCACACTCTTGGATCGACAACAGAAGCAGGAAATTTCGTTCGATGTGGACCAATTGGTTACTTTATCCAAATATTTCTTATAATTTTACTTTGTAACTTTCTTTTATCCAAATATTTCTAATAAAATCATTTCCGTTAAAAAAAAAGTCGCACACCTCTTGCAAAAGACACTAGGATTTAATTTGAAATAGGAGTCAGTGATGAAATAATTCTAATAAGCAGTCAAAATCTATCAGGTTAAATTTAGAGAGCACTAATGTTTTGAACAAAGTGATCCATGATATTAAAATAAAATTAAAAAAAGCTAGTAGCTGAAAATTTCTAATCAGTACGTAGTCACTAAAATTGTGACCTTGATATGTGTCACGTACTGATCCATTGGTAAACATTTTTTTTTTGTAATGATGCTTGTACTGTCAAATATAAACGTCAAATTTTCTTATTCTTATATGGTGCCAAATAGATATTAATTCTCTTCATCAATTGAAGTTATTATTATACAATCTTTTCACAAGCAACACATGACTAAAGCTTTAATACGTACTGTTAATAAGATACCAACAACAACAATATAAGCGCTTCCAGAAAGCCTCTTTTTAAGGACAGCATTTAACAATTCTGGTCATCTTTCGATCATTAGCTGAATTGCAGAGATGACTAATCGTTGACTTCCGTCGGCTACTCTTGTTGACATCAAATTTTTGGGACATCAAAGATGATGATGTCGGGTAAGAAAGCGTAAAACCCAATAAGTAAATCATCGTGCCCTTTAAACAAATCTTTCACTCTTTCTACAACAGCAGCATTATCAATTCTACACCAGAGAATTTCTCATTAGGTAAAATCAATTTGAATATAACAACCTACTATCTTTCAAATGTTGTCCGTCAAATTGAAATTTATTTACCTTGGATCTTCAAAATATTTCATCAGATCAAGAAACATGCGATACTTCTCTCTGTTCTCCCGAAAAGTGTCACGAACGTCCTTCAAATATCTCAATGCATCAATGGTTGTATGCTTCTGCTTCTGTGCACTGCTGCAGCCTCCTCCTCCTGTCCCTCCTCCCAGGGACTATGGTTGACCAGATCTTCAATTAAGTAAAAGAAATATATAAAAATTAACATTCAGTACTCAAACATTCCAAAAGATAGTAGTACAAATAAGCTAGATAAAGTTTTATATCACATATGAAAGTCATATTTTAAGATAGTATTTTAGAATGCTAATAGAATGTATCCGTCCAAGCCTGTTATAACATCGTCTATTAGGGCTTGCGTAAACTCCCAGTGTTAGTTTTATGTCACGCAATATTTTATGCGTGTTATGTTTTAATTCCCCTTTCCTTATGTAAGATTTTGCCTCACGTCCCCATTAGAATAGTCTGACTAAAAGATAAATAGTACTAAATTTAAAAAACAGTTAAACTTAATTTTGGCTTTTCCTCGCATAATAACAGAATCCTAAAATGCAATAACAAAATTCCTATTTGGACTGCACATTTCACAAAGATAGATTTTAGACATAAATAACACAGCCTGATTAATAATGGTCACTATTGAATAAGGTTTTGAACACATACATTTTCTACTAAAAAAGCATGCGGATTGTGGTGGCGTCGATCAACTATTTGTAGCAAATTTATAACTAAACCCTACCGAAGATTAGGTAGATTCATTTATCCAAAGTCACAAAGAATAAAGAAAACAATAATTATATCTTAGACACATATAACCCAAAAGATTGCCCCAAATCACAGTAACACATACAGTTTGTTCAACAAATAATAATCATATCATCTCCATCAGTTCATGAAAAAAATATACAACCTAATAACAGTCCATACTTTAAATAATCTAAATACCAAATAACATAATCTCACAATCCACACAGGAAAGAAACATGTAACAACTATATTCAGAAAACTCAAAACTAATTCGTATAAAACATTAAACAGATTCTGATACACAAATAATCATCAAAAATTAAGCTTGTCTCAAATTGTTGGGCCATTTCAGGGCCCAATGATCTTCGACTAGGATTTAAACATAAAATATTCTAAGTACAAATGAAGTCCCTGAATGAAGAACACTCATGGGGTCATCTTCAGAATTTTTCAGAGACTAAAGAAAGTCTCACCACTTCCTGAGGTGGAACTCAACAAGTGAAGCCATGAATCTGAAAGAATATGATAGAGTGATGACAAAAACTCACCGACTCCCATTGATCCCCTCAACAAATAGAAGACATCAACTTAGATACTTAAGAAAAATATGTAAGGGGGCGTTTGTTCAAGTAAATTTAAACCTTAGTATTTAAAAATATGAGCACTTATAAATTTTGTAATATTTGAAATTATGAAATTGAAATGATGTATCATGTTTGGTTAACAATTATGGTAAAGGCTTTCTAATGTAAAAAAAGAAAAATGGCGAATTTGCCTTTTTTTAATAATTTATAGCATCACCCAGCCACCCACTTGAAAAAATCAAAGGTATATTTGTCTTTGAAAACACCCACTCACTTAGAAATTGAATTCTCTTTGACAGCGACAGAATTATAAAACATCCTTTTTGTGGAATTTAAAATTCCAATTGCAATTTAAATCTTCTTTAATTTTTTAACCAAACATGACTAAGGAAGGAATTTAAATTTCAAATACCCCCAATTTCCCCCAAATGTTGTGAAGCAAACAACACCTAAGTCTCTGAAAGAATTGATGGGAACCTTTTTGGGAAGATAAGTGAAAGACACTTATCAAAGGTAGAAAAGGGAAAACAGTAGTAAACACTGTTTTCTAAAGTGGGGTTAAACATATTCCAATAATAGAAGCATTTGATATAGTAAGGTAGCAGTGTATCTTATTAGTTAGATGTTTGACACGTCGTTATACCTCACGGGTATCCACCTCGATCTTTGCATATATGAAGAGAATGTTGTAAAGGAGTACATGATATCTCGTACAATTAATGTGATACACATTTTGGAGAGCATTTACTCCTCCTTGAAACTAAGTCGTTCAGTACTATCCTATCATAGTGTTAGCATAGTTCTTTCTTAAACACATACTTTGGTTATTGTTTAAGTTAGTGAGGAGATCACTATACTTATTATTCAACTTTGATTATTATTCCACAAAAAATCATAGTAATTTTTTTGATTGCTTTAAACTGTTTAAACCTACATCATATTACATAAAGAGTAAAATTTAACTTAGTTATCTTAGTTTAATACCACTCTAAAGAGAACACAAATCACCATAACTGTGTACAGGTTTGTTGCCAAAGTATCTTGGTTTCAAAAGGTTCTTCATTGTATTGATAATCGAATTGTAGAATAGATAAGTGCAGTGAAAGAATAATGGGTATAAGGTAAATAACAATAACAGGTAATGCATAAATAAGTTGATAATGTCGAATTTGATTTCTGCCTACAGAAATCTACATATTTATATGTTTCTAAAAGGCACCAAAATGGCAGTTATGTTTCCCTCCAAACGTTGTGACTTTTGGGAATAAGCTGTCATTGGTAGCTATCAATCCTAACTGCCACAATATGGGCGCAGTGACCCATTTTGTGCAGCCTATTTCGTCAAATACATAACACAAAATATGTCCATAAACATAAATACTAAACATAATAATACTGCTAATTATACTTGACTCAAATGCAATTAACAAGGGACTAACAATCTCCCCCTTAATTCATTTAGGGTCAAGTCCTTCAAAGTTGATCTTCACTTGCTTCTTTCTTCAAGCAATTATCTGAAAATCATTGCTATCCTTGCTGCTTTCATATCCATCTTCTTCTCCATTGCCTAGCTTGACTCCAAATCACGTTTGCTCCATCTCTACTTGTACCATCCATCACTGCATCTTCCCTCTGGCAAGATAGGTCCTTGGCCATCTTCTTTTGACTGGTTTCACCTATTTCATGTTGCATTTCACCCCAAGTACTACTTGCAGTTTCATGATAAATAACAAGGAGATCAATGAAATTTCTGTAGCAAACTCTAACTGTGTTACCATCTTCTATATCCAAGCCTTGCAACTGTGCAATTGTACCCCACTTGTCACCCATGGTGACAGTGAAATAACCCCCCATACTATCAACAGCTTTGTGTAAACATAGCAAGTTTATCTCAACATCTTTAACCCTTGGTGGTATTGCATCTAATGTATCATAATTAAGATGCACCAAATAAAACCACTTAACCAAATCAATGAATCTCTTATTGAAGATTTCCCAGTTTCTATATAGAAGATCATCCTTTTCCAACAGTTTCATGAATGATATGTACCTTGAAAATGAATTGACTTTGAGTGCATAGAGGGTACCATTATAACTGATGTAATCTTCATCAATATAATCATGTGTATCATTCTTGTTCCAATTTAGATCTTCTATGCCCTTAATGAGAGAGCATTCATCGATGGGATCCATTTGCTTGAATTGATCCTCCAAAAACTGGTTGTGTTCATTGATAACTTCATTCATATCAACCTTTTCTTTGCCTTTTCCTAACAAGGTGGTGTCGAACATGGTTTTCATCATGGTACATGTAAAATATGCTACATACACCATCTTCAATCTCTGTCCTATACCCTTGAGTCTTAAGTAGATCTAAACTAATCATGTTTGATGATACCTCGGAGTATATTATGCAGACTTAACCACTACTTCCCCTACATCAGTTCTAATTGTGACATATCCCACCCCATATGAGAAAATAAATTTTCTCTCATGCTCTTCCTTGCCTATCATTTTGAACTTATACTCTATATCATTAAACAGGGCTCTTGAGGGGCACATATGAAACTGATAGGAATCACTAGCATACCATATATCATTCCAATTATGTAGATCAGTACCTTTTACCACATAGTTTCCAGTCAAATAGACTTTTTCTGTGTACCTTGCTTCTTCATTATAACCTTCTCGGTCATTTCTTTTTCTTGTTCAAGTTCAAGTCTTTTAAGCCTCTTTCTGTCTTTGCATGCCCATAATGCATGCCCTTTTTCCTTGCAAATATGGCACTTGGCTTTCTTGTCTTTCTTCATCTTCATGATCTTTCTTTTCAGTTTCAACAGTTCTGCACTTTCTCTTTCGGTGTTAAGCGCTTCATTCTCCATAGCTGTTTGTGCGGGATGTTTTTCCTTTTGGTGATATTGTTGTTTTCTTTTCTTCGGCACCCCATAGGTTTACCCTATTTGAGTTTCTCGAAGGAGATACCTTCCACATGAAACCAGAGTTTGGCCTATCCCAAGAATAAGAGCCTAAGCTCTGATGCCATTTGTGTACAGATTTGTTGCCAAAGTATCTTGGTTTCAAAAGGTTCTTTATTGTATTGATAATCGAATTGTAGAATAGATAAGTGCAGTGAAAGAATAATGGGTATAAGGTAAATAACAATAACAGGTAATGCATAAATAAGTTGATAATGTCGAATTTGATTTACGCCTAGAAATCTACATATTTATATGTTTCTAAAGGCACCAAAATGGCGAGTTATGTTTCCCTCCAAACGTTGTGACTTTTGGGAATAAGCGTCATTGGTAACTGTCAATCCTAACTGCCACAATATGGGCTGCAGTGACCCATTTTGTGCAGGCCTATTTCGTCCAAATACATAACACAAATATGTCCATAAACATAAATACTAAACATAATATCGCTAATTATACTTGACTCAAATGCAATTAACAAGGGACTAACAATAACAACACAAATAATATGAACACACCTAAACCCCGGAAGTATATCAAAATAAAAACAGTAGCTTACAATTTTCCTTGGGAAGAACCAAAGGGCCTCAAAAAGCTTTTAGCCTCTTCAAACTCTGTAGTTCTCTTGGCCAAAGCCTCATCGTCCTCAGTAATAATGATTTCATACCCCTTGGGCAAAAAAGCATTCAACCCCGCAATTAGTTCGTTGCGGCCTTTGAACAAAAATTTGACGCTCGCTACAACAAAAGCAGTATCAATTCTGCATCACAGAAGTTCCGATTAGGTAAATTTCAAGTTAAATATGGCGCTCTTGCAAGTATCAAATACTATTCTTCAAATTTTCTTTTATTTACCTTTGTTCTATAAACTTTTCCAACAGAAATGTAAACATGTCATACTTTTCTTTTTTATCTTGAAAAGTGTATTTAACGATGTTTAGATATTTCAATGCGTCAATGGTTGTAACTTTCTGTTGACTGCTACAGCCTCCTCCTGTCCCTCCTACCCGAGCTTGTGCTTGACGAGATCTTCAATAAAGTATCAAAGTTTTTAAATTAGATAATTAAACATTCCATAAGACAGTGCCGCAAATAAGCAAGATAAATTGTTAAACGCATATTGTAACACCCCCAAAATTTCACAGCGGAAGCGTTCGGGTCATGGGGTGCTACTAAATCAATATACACAACACAAGGTAATAAAGAATGGAAATTATATTCCATTTTCAAAATATAGATTTATTTAAGAATTAGTTTTACATCATTGTTTCAAAGTGCGAAAGTAAAGCCCATAAAAATATACGTTGTCCCATTAAAATTTGTATTAAAATGTTTGGAAACACTTCGGATGCCAGTCTTCAACGAATGCCTTTGCCATTGCCCAAGCCAATAAGTAATCCTGAGAAAAACATGCTAAAATGTCAACACAAAGGTTGGTGAGTTCATAGGTTTAAGTCAAAGTTTTCAAGTTCGACCACAGTTGCACATATAGCATCTCCGTGAATGACACTATATGCAAAAGGCTATTACGCTAGTACCAAGTTCATGCAACCGAAACTTCTGACGGTGTGCATGCATCTAGAAGCATGATAAATAAAAGCCCGCAAGTGTATTTCCATACACTCAATCAATACGATATGGTATACGTTCGGCGTTTGCCTATCGGTCAAACTTCGAGCGGGGTGTCATCCCCAATAGATCTATTCATAACAATCGCGCCTCCTCAAAGGGAACTAACGGTAGCATAGTTGGGATTCAAGGTTGTTTCAGCGTACTGACGGTGTTTTCAGTTTGAGGTCGAAAAAGAGTTTTGCATGTTTCTCACCCCATAGTTTTATAAAGCAAGTAATAAGAGTAAAAGTGGGGCTATAAACTCACCTCGGCGGTTCGGTGAATAAAGTATCAAGTATCAAGAGTGTTTGTGAAAGTCCAACGCGAAACCTAGATTAAATAAATAAATCTCAGGTTTGATGAATTTAAGTTAGCGACCTAAATGCATGATGTTCGAATGACTTGTATCGTTGTCCCTTGTGTGGTAGTGTTTGGCGTTTTAAAAGTAAAATTTTCAAATCATTAATTAAAATATTTGAAATAAAGTTAAACATTTTTTTAAAATATTTGAAGTTAAAAATATAAGGATTTCTCATTATTTAAAAATGTTTGAAGTTTAAGCATACAATGTATCAAATATTATTTAAGTTGTAAAGTATGAGTGTTTATGTTATGATGTATTAAAATATTTAGTTAAATGTTTTAATTAAAATGATTTAGGTAAAAGTGAAAGTATATATATAAATATATATATTAAGCTCAAGTTCTTATAAGTTACAACATATATGTGTGTTTTTAAGTAAAGCATCAAGTCTATTAAAGTAAAGGGGCTGAAACTGTCAAATGTTAGAAGTGGCAAAAATAACAAAAAAATTGGCAAAAGAGCCATTGCCCAGATTCGAAATTGGGTCTTTTGAGTATAGGTCCAGTAACACAACCAACTGTTCTAGGGTGCTTCTTGGGTTAGCTACGCAGTTTATTATATTTAAGGCTATGTTACTGTGTTGCATTTTGTATATTTATTCTACTCAGTAAGTTATGCATTTGCATGTGTCTTGTGCTTCTTCTTCCTTTTTTTCAAATCCGGTTACAAAGCACCATGTTTTACGAGGAAGTCAAAGTGTTTAAGGAATTTCATACGAACTCAAATGAGTCTCGACTCATTTGAGTTTTGTGTCGACTCAACTCCCAATCATGATCAAATTTGAATCCGATTTACATGTAGTGTAAAAAAATTTGTTTGTTTAAGTAATATTTGTTAAAGTCTCGCTTAAGCTTTCATTAAGGCGTCCCCTTTTTTTTATCAACTTAGTTTCATGATTCATTCATAATGCATGAATGTTGCATATGAGTCCTAGTTTACATATACGATTCGATTAGCACATAAGTAAACAAAAGTAAGTATTTTTTTTTAAGGCTTGATAACATGTTTTCTTAATGCTTTTAACTACCACACAAGTCCATATGATACGTTAAGTTATTTTTATGTTAAGGTTTATACGCGACGTGCATATTGAAAAAAATGAGTTTAGAAGTTTTAAAGCACGATGAACTTGAGATTATTTAACGAATTGAAATCGGTCAAGAGACTTACTACACCAAAAGATGGTGGTGATGAGGTTCGAAAGAAAGTGAGTCGTGATTAAAATGGCTTCTCGTTCCGTGAACCCAACGGATGACCAAGCTCCTTGCGTTTTCTCTTGCTTGACCTTCCCACAGTGGACGTTTATGTTTGAGATGTGAGAATGGTGTAGAATTACGTGTGAGTTTGTATGAGTTTACTTGCTGTCTTAGTTAGTTTATATAGAAGGATTTGAGCATGGTCTTTACATTATTTTATTTGGGTTTTCTTCATGGTTCCAAGAAGGGAAAAAAAATGGTGAGTGTGTTTGAGCATGCTACGATCAGTCAAGAAGAAGGGAAAAGGGCATGCTTTTTGTGTTGTCAATGTCAAGTGAGAAGGATAGTTCAAGGGCATGCTTGAATGTCAAACTAGGTAAAAAGTAGGTCAATTTAGTGTTTAGGGTGGTATTATATTGTGTAGTTAGGGTGGCTTGATAGGTCTTGTCTCCTCTTTCCCCATCATACCTACACGCACGTTTTATAGATATGACCAAAGATGATTGTTTTGTCCTTTCGTTTGTACCACGAAACAAAGAAGGAAGCATTGTTTTGTATTGTTTTGGCTTGACATGCAAAGGAGAAAGGAAATAAAAATGCGTAGTGTATGCGTGTGGAGTGAACAAGCAGCCAAGGACCTCAACTCTTATCACATGGCTAAAGAGAAAAAAAGATTGTCAAAATATTTGCTCGTGAGTTGTTAAAATAAATATGTGTTACGTTGGTATGTTGGTAGTAGGAAACAAAAACAAAGACACAACCATAATTGTGTACAAATGGTATTTGTTAGACAAAGGAGTTGGGTTGGGATTTACTTGCAAACGAGGTCAAAGAAGAAATGAGGTGGAGTTGGACTGGGTTGGGCTTAAGAGGCCCGGTGAGAAATAAAATAAAAGTTTATTATATATTTTATATAATTTTTATTATCGAAGTCGAGATGAAAAAAAATACTTCGTGACTTGTCGTGTTCAAAGTTCGAAACGAAAGAAAGAAAAAAAAATAGCCACGAAAATCGGCATGGAAATTTATGAGTTGTTATAGTACCTACCCCTTAAAAGAAACCACGTCCTCGTGGTTTAGGATGCGAGGATCGTCGAGGTCGATACGGTGTCGAGATTTGAGTATATATACTTAAAATGTGACGTGGAAAAGGGGCTAGTCGTTCAAGAAAGATTCGGTGACGTGAGACGATAAGTGAACAACGGATAAAGGATTCATCAAACGGAATACAACGCGGTTTCATAAAAGAGTACGATAGTTGAGTTCAAAACAGCAAGACAAAGTCGTATGAGGTTACGAAGGATAGAGCATAAGAGTGCCATAAGATATCGTGACCAGTGGCGAAGTGGTTTAAATACGTGTGCGAGAATCAAGTAGTTGTATGTTACATAAAGAAATAACATAGAAACAGTGATGAGTTGTACGTTACACACAGAAATAACGTAGAAGCAGTTATGGAAGCATAGCATAGCGCGATATTGTAATAGTGGGCATGTTAAGCAGTTTAACATAGAGGGGTAACAAGTAATAGCATTCGTAGTCCACTCTACACTCTCCTTAAGTTAATTATTCCTTAATCTCATTAAGTTTGTTACATCAACATTATTTTCATTTAAACTTCGCGACCCAATCAAACAAGAACAGCCTTAAAATTTAAATGAGAATGAGCTTATACACATTTAAACTTCGCAACCCAATCAAACAAGAACAGTCTTAAAGTTTAAATGTGGATTAATTAAGAAACTTAATGACTTTGAGAAATAATTAATTTAATTCAAATGAGAGCTTATACGAACCTAAAATACAGTAGTAACACATAGCACGACTACATCGTGTAGCGTGAGCAAGGCATGGCGGACATCGGCCATTTGTGGTGGCGTTGAAGTGTTTTTAGGAAAATTTGGTTATAGTTTAGGTTTTGAAAAATACCTAATTCTCTATAACCTTGGCTCTGAATACCAATTTGTAACACCCCAAAATTTCCGCGGTAGGCGTTCGGTCATGGGTGCTACTAAATCAATATACACAACACAAGGTAATAAAGAATGGAAATTATATTCCATTTTCAAAATATAGATTTATTTAAGAATTAGTTTTACATCATTGTTTCAAAGTGCGGAAGTAAAGCCTATAAAAATATACGTTGTCCCATTAAAATTTGTATTAAAATGTTTGGAAACACTTCGGATGCCAGTCTTCAACGAATGCCTTTGCCATTGCCCAAGCCAATAAGTAATCCTGAGAAAAACATGCTAAAATGTCAACACAAAAGTTGGTGAGTTCATAGGTTTAAGTCAAAGTTTTCAAGTTCGACCACAGTTGCACATATAGCATCTCCGTGAATGACACTATATGCAAAAAGGCTATTACGCTAGTACCAAGTTCATGCAACCGAAACTACGACAGTGTGCATGCATCTAGAAGCATGATAAATAAAAGCCCGGCAAGTGTATTTCCAGTACACTCAATCAATACGATATGGTATACGTTCGACGTTTGCCTATCCGGTCAAACTCGAACGGGGGTGTCATCCTCAATAGATCTATTCATAACAATCGCGCCTCCTCAAAGGGAACTAACGGTAGCATAGTTGGGATTCAAGGTTGTTTCACGTAACAGTGTTTTCAGTTTCAGGTCCGAAAAGAGTTTTGCATGTTTCTCACCCCATAGTTTTATAAAGCAAGTAATAAGAGTAAAAGTGAGGCTATAAACTCACCTCGGCGGTTCGGTGAATAAAGTATCAAGTATCAAGAGTGTTTGTGAAAGTCCAACGCGAAACCTAGATTAAATAAATAAATCTCAGGTTTGATGAATTTAAGTTAGCGACCTAAATGCATGATGTTCGAATGACTTGTATCGTTGTCCCTTGTGTGGTAGTGTTTGGCGTTTTAAAAGTAAAATTTTCAAATCATTAATTAAAATATTTGAAATAAAGTTAAACATTTTTTTAAAATATTTGAAGTTAAAAATATAAGGATTTCTCATTATTTAAAAATGTTTGAAGTTTAAGCATACAATGTATCAAATATTATTTAAGTTGTAAAGTATGAGTGTTTATGTTATGATGTATTAAAATATTTAGTTAAATATTTTAATTAAAATGATTTATGTAAAAGTGAAAGTATATATATAAATATATATATTAAGCTCAAGTTCTTATAAGTTACAACATATATGTGTGTTTTTAAGTAAAGCATCAAGTCTATTAAAGTAAAGGGCTGAATGTCAAATGTTAGAAGTGGCAAAAATAACAAAAAAAATGGCAAAAGAGCCATTGCCCGATTAAATTGGGTCTTTTGAGTATAGGTCCATAACACAACCAAGCTGTGCTAGGGTGCTTCTTGGGTTAGCTCGTTTATTATATTTAAAGCTATTTTACTGTGTTGCATTTTGTATATTTATTCTACTCGATAAGTTATGCATTTGCATGTGTCTTGTGCTTCTTCTTCCTTTTTTTCAAATCCGGTTACAAAGCACCATGTTTTACGAGGAAGTCAAAGTGTTTAAGGAATTTCATACGAACTCAAATGAGTCTCGACTCATTTGAGTTTTTTGTCGACTCAACTCCCAATCATGATCAAATTTGAATCCGATTTACATGTAGTGTAAAAAAATATGTTTGTTTAAGTAATATTTGTTAAAGTCTAAGCTTTCATTAAGGCGTCCCCTTTTTTTTTATCAACTTAGTTTCATGATTCATTCATAATGCATGAATGTTGCATATGAGTCCTAGTTTACATATACGATTCGATTAGCACATAAGTAAACAAAAGTAAGTATTTTTTTTTAAGGCTTGATAACATGTTTTCTTAATGCTTTTAACTACCACACAAGTCCATATGATACGTTAAGTTATTTTTATGTTAAAGGTTTATACGCGGCGTGCATATTGAAAAAAATGAGTTTAGAAGTTTTAAAGCACGATGAACTTGAGATTATTTAACGAATTGAAATCGGTCAAGAGACTTACTACACCAAAAGATGGTGGTGATGAGGTTCGAAAGAAAGTGAGTCGTGATTAAAATGGCTTCTCGTTCCGTGAACCCAACGGATGACCAAGCTCCTTGCGTTTTCTCTTGCTTGACCTTCCCACAGTGGACGTTTATGTTTGAGATGTGAGAATGGTGTAGAATTACGTGTGAGTTTGTATGAGTTTACTTGCTGTCTTAGTTAGTTTATATAGAAGGATTTGAGCATGGTCTTTACATTATTTTATTTGGGTTTTCTTCATGGTTCCAAGAAGGGAAAAAAAATGGTGAGTGTGTTTGAGCATGCTACGATCAGTCAAGAAGAAGGGAAAAGGGCATGCTTTTTGTGTTGTCAATGTCAAGTGAGAAGGATAGTTCAAGGGCATGCTTGAATGTCAAACTAGGTAAAAAGTAGGTCAATTTAGTGTTTAGGGTGGTATTATATTGTGTAGTTAGGGTGGCTTGATAGGTCTTGTCTCCTCTTTCCCCATCATACCTACACGCACGTTTTATAGATATGACCAAAGATGATTGTTTTTGTCCTTTGCGTTTGTACCACAGAAACAAAGAAGGAAGCATTGTTTTGTATTGTTTTGGCTTGACATGCAAAGGAGAAAGGAAATAAAAATGTGTAGTGTGTGTGTGGAGTGAACAAGCAGCCAAGGACCTCAACTCTTATCACATGGCTAAAGAGAAAAAAGATTGTCAAAATATTTGCTCGTGAGTTGTTAAAATAAATATGTGTTACGTTGGTATGTTGAGCGAGTAGGAAACAAAAACAAAGACACAACCATAATTGTGTACAAATGGTACTCCCTCCGTCCCTAAATAAATGTCCACGTTTGACTTTCAAAGTCTTACTTATTCAACTTTGACCTTAAATATTTGTGTTTATCTTATATAATACTTGATACAAAATATATGAATGAATTGTGTTTTAAATGTACTTTAAGTTGGTATAATTTTTATCAAGTATTATATAACACAAACAAAACTATTTAAGGTCAAAGTTGTATAAGAAAGACTTTAAAAGTCAAAAGTGGACATTTATTTAGGGACGGAGGGAGTATTTGTTAGACAAAGGAGTTGGGTTGGGATTTACTTGCAAACGAGGTCAAAGAAGAAATGAGGTGGAGTTGGATTGGGTTGGGATTAAGAGGCCCGGTGAGAAATAAAATAAAAGTTTATTATATATTTTATATAATTTTTATTATCAAAGTCGAGATGAAAAAAAATACTTCGAGACTTGTCGTGTTCAAAGTTCGAAACGAAAGAAAGAAAAAAAAATAGCCACGAAAATCGGCATGGAAATTTATGAGTTGTTATACATATGTAAGTCATTTCTCGAAATGGTATTTTTGGATGATAACATAGCGTAGTAGTCCAAGCCGGGTATAGCATCATTTATTAGACCTTAAGTTAACTGCAGGGGTTAGTTTTACGGCTTGCGACCAATTCTTTTTTTATTGGATTGCTAATCTGAATAAATGTTTGCAACCTATTATAATTTGTTTCTTGCATCTTGTTAGGTTTTAATAAAATGTACTGTTTCATTTTATTTTATTTTTGGCATTAGCTATTTAAAATGTGCAATTGTTCATTTTTAATTCCCCTTTCCTTATATAAATTTCGCATCATTCCTCCATTAAAAATAGTCGACCGGAGAAAAATACTACTGAATTGTGAATGCATTTTTTTTTTTTTCTTTTCTTGCATTTTTTCTATCAATACCAAGCTTCTAAACTACCAAATCCAAAAGACAATGAACAAATACCTATTCGGTCTCCATAGTTCACAAAGACAGATTTTACCTATACGTTGTGAAAACCTGGAGATATAAAGTAACCGCCTAATTAATAATGATCACCGTGAATGAGGTTTTAAAAGCACACATTTTTGTCACAAAAAACCCTATGGACAGTGGCTTTTAAAAAGTATATATAGCATTTTTTTTCTACTAAACATTACATATAAAAGATTAACAAAAAGTTAACTCAACTTCTCCTATTCCAATAACAACAAACATGATCAAAACATACCTACGACGACACAAAATTAGATTTAAACTAAAAACAGCTTAAGTGCTCCTTAGAAAGAACCAAATGGCCTCTCAAGGAAACTAAATTAAATGCTTAATTAAACTCAATATGATGGTTCCACGAATGAGCAAATATAATATTTAAACGCATACACAAGTCATTTCTAATTTCTCAACATAGTATTATAAGATGCTATTAGAGTGTTTCTGTCCAAGCCCCTTTTAATATCATTCAAGTAATTTCCCAACATAATGTTATTTCCCGGGTTTGTTTATGTCATGTGATGCTTTTAGATGCACAATTGTTCACATTTAGTTTTGCTTTTATAATACGATTTTGTCTCATGCTCACGTCGGATAACTTGACTAAAGGAAACTTAGTACCAAAACTGACAAACTTTTCTATTTACTTTTGTTATTCCTCACACATAATCATGATTTTGCATGTTGATGTCATACTTTTGAACCCCACGAACCAGAAAAGGGCTTATCCCGTCTCCAATGTTCACATAAACAGACTTCACCTCTATAATAAAGGGAGAGGAAAAGATAAAGGACACACCCTAATAATGGGCATTATTTGTTTGAACAGCTAATAAAAAACTAGCAAGTTGCTTAATGAGATAAACACCAAGAAGAGAGCGTGCTTCGAAACCAATCTAAAAAGA
This sequence comes from Chrysanthemum makinoi, assembly GCA_910596185.1. Lineage (NCBI taxonomy): Eukaryota > Viridiplantae > Streptophyta > Magnoliopsida > Asterales > Asteraceae > Chrysanthemum > Chrysanthemum makinoi. The sequence continues at coordinate 167,263,110 of OU343218.1, forward strand.
AACCCAAACACAGCCACGTGAGATAATTGAAGTTTAAATGACAGCTATAAATACTCTAAACCTATAAGCTCGATGCAAAAACGAACATGTATACCTATACATCTCACAAATACGTAACAGATTCACAAATACTCATAAAAAAGTAACCCTACCTCAGTTAGCATAACAGCACACATATAAGCAATACATAAATGACAAAAATCAAATGAACATATATACAAAAAACAAGTAACACCAACTAAATCCAGCAAATTCAAGACTAAACCCTATAGAAACTTTAAACAGATTCAAAAATACTCATAAAAAAGTAACCCTGCCTCAATTAGCATAACAGCACACATATAAGCAATACATAAATGACAAAAATCAAATGAACATATATACAATAACTTACGATTCTCCTCGGGTAGAGCCACATGGCCTCTTAAATTGACAGTTATACGTATCATCCCTTATTCGTTTTATTCCTACAAACAACAATAAGTTGACATAAGTCAGTAACATATCATAATCATAGAGACCAAATCTGCTTGATGATAATATTGCAAATATAATCAATATATTTCTAATTAACTAAATATGCGTGTATACGAGTTATGAGAATCTAAGAAATCTCTAACTGTGATGTGATAAATTATACCCTAAGAAGACACAAGAGTTGACCAAGATTCAATTACTGAGGGTGTCAATGGAGGATAATTAGGGAAACATAGACACCCGGCCAAAGATTTTAAGGAACCTTTGGTCAGGAGACACACTGATATGAGGATAGTTGATGGCATTCGATTTAGATAAACTGTGGTATCAAAAGCATAATGCCAATATTTTGTTGGCACAAATAGTGCGCGAGAAGATAGAGTTTCAGTTTCCGCCACACGACAGTTTGTTCAAGCATGTGAGGATAAAATACTCTGGAACAATGCAAGGTCTTTCAAATGAATAGAGCGCTTTTGGAATTGGCCAGTTTACACTGGCCAGTTTACACGGATTTTAGTGTACAACCCAACATGCGTTCGACCATGGAAACCAAGTTTAGGAAAGGAAAAAAAAATCTTACAAATTGGAATTTCGAAAATGAAATATTTCCACATAATTTTGGATAGTGATCAACTAAAACAAGAAAGTAATGGTGTCCAAAATTAGAAGTTACAGTACAGGTGTCGCAACATAAGTGTCACTAAGCTTCCAAATTTATTTACCTGCATTCTCATTTTAGCCTAATGGCAACTTACTATGGAAAGGAGGGAGTATCAGATTAAGGAAGTGGCAGACGCAGAGATTTTCCCAGCATATGTTGTTTGTTGGTTGCATTGTTGCATCCAAACTCTGGTCTATACTCCGTAATAAGCAATTCGTGTAACATCATTAATAACCCAATAAACGACCTTACAGACCAAATTACGTGGCATGATTTGTTATGCTTGACAAAACCACAAAAAAACTGGATTTGATGTGGTTGTTCAAACGACTTGTTGGATCCTATGGCAATTCTAAAACAATGTTTTCTTCGATCCTAAACCACCAAGAAAGGCAAACATCTCTGATGAGGTAAAGATCTTGTCCCGTTTGTGGATATCCCACAGGAGAAAAGATTGTAATCTCAATAGGCTAGAAAGGATCTATGATCCAAAAACAGCATGTTTCCATACATTGTAATATATTTTGTATTTCAGTGGCGGACCAAGAAAAATAGGATGTGGGGGGATTTTTTTTTTTTTTTTTTAACACTAGCAACAAAATGCGGAAGAAAAAAATAGGATCATAAAAATAAATCGAGTATTTTTACTTAGAGATGAAGGATTTATAAGGCTTTAGAGTGTTGAATGTGGATTTTAGTAGGAAAAAATCTATAAATTCATAACGTACTTTACAAAAAACTCATTATCCTCTATCTACTTCACTTATTGTCATAATACATAACCGTTTTCATTTTATTCGGTTATTTTCTGTCCGTTTTTATCCGTTTTCGTAAATCGTCCATTTTTATATATTTTCATATTAATCTGTCCGGATAAAAACAGATAAAAACGGATAAAAACCGTCTTTATTATCCACGTCAAAACGGTTTTTATCCTTTTTTATGTGTGTTTATCCGGACATATTAAAATGAAAACGGATAAAAATGGACGATTTACGAAAACGGATAAAACCGGACAGAAAATAACCGAATAAAATGAAAACGGTTATGTATTATGACAATAAGTGAAGTAGATAGAAGCGTAATGAGTTTTTTTGTAAAGTACGTTATGAATTTATAGCTTTTTTCCATTTTAGTATGTGGTGGGGGGCAATTTGAGTTTTTGGTGAGGGGCACTTTCTAAAAAGGTCAAAATTAAAAATAAATAAATAAAATAAAATAAAATAAAAATAAAAAATAAAAATTCTCAAATCTCAACTTTTTCGGCTAGCCATGGGAGGCACCGACCCCCACACTTCCTACATAGATCCGTCCTTGTTGTATTTGCTGATCTAAACCTTGCAAGGTTCTTTTTAATGAAAAATCGCCGTTCAAAAAGTGATAGTTAAATAAACCAACGGCATAAAATGAACATGATTATCTTGAATTTTATTTTTCAACAGACAAGATTGGTTTAAAGATGTTTGGATTTAGGAACATGTAAAAATTTTTATTGACAAAACAAATGATCGAGTAGGTATACGTGTGTGCATACTTTAGCTGACCATACTTGGAATTTAGGAAGACCATTACCATTACCATTATGACCCCCACTTGATTGATTTCCTCGAGGAGAGATGCGAAGAAGACGGAGAGATGCAACAGCTTTACGAAGACTGTCAATGAACTCTCGTTGTTGAGCAGTGAGTCTGGGTGATGACGTTTTTGCATTGTTTTTCTTTAAAGTTGCTTCATGAGCAACTAGAATCGGGTAAAGATCATAAAAAGAAACAGTTGGTTCAGCACGAGCCATAAGTGTGGTATGAAGCTCCCAGAATTCAGCACGTAAACCTGATATAACACATGCAACAATGTCAACCGGATCATCAACAACTGAAGCAAGACAATCAGCCATGGTTTTGGCCCTAGCCAAGTAATCTTCAACAGATTCATCATAATAATGTCTTAGGTTTTGAAGATTCAACTTCAAAATTCTTGCTCGTTTCATAGCTTTTGAGCGTGCTGCATTACAAGCTGATGCCATTTCAATGATTTGTTAGAGTTGAACAGAAATAAAAAGGATGTATTTAAATAATCGATCGATCTGTAGCAACTGAATAATCGAAATGTAGAATTGATAAGTGGCTACTATAAAAATCGATCGTATTTAGGCTGCTGGAAGATGTGGTTGCTGAAAATACGAGGCAGCGAGAAAATCGTAGGGTTATATTGCCAAGGTAATTACTAGTATATATATAAATACGGCCCATTAAACTATATACAATACGGCCCAATAGATTATTATTTAAACCTTTTTTTTTAACAAGTTTTCATCTACTACATATAAGCAATGTTATAAATAGCGCGAGGTGTAACGTGGTCGCATGACAAAGCCTCAAGTTTTTGTGGCTAAGACAAAGATTTTGCGTTTTTAAAACGTGACATAAGACGTCACAAAATATAAAAATATTTATATATTTATATCATATTTCATATATATCGAGTTTACAAAAAGTGTTGCACATATTGAATAAGGTTAAGAAACTATCCTTGTATGTAATATTTTTCATTTTCTAAAAAAATAAATAATAATAAAAAATAAAAAATTATCGAAATTGAATAAAAAAAAACTTGTCACACCATACGCAAAAGCGCGCCTTTCCATGCCGTACTTCTAGCCACGCCTAGAACCAACGCCAAGGTCCATTTCATTACGTCGAGCCTACGCCTCGCGCCTTGACGACGCCTTTTAGAACAATGCATATAAGACTTACAAGATTAGTCGAGTCTTTCTATTAAATTAAGAGAAATAGTACATCTTTAACCTAATACCATACCATCTCCAGGTTCCTTGCGAAGCAATGATCTTATTTTTAACCTACAAAAGAACAAAGTGTCCTCACTAAAGAAATCAACTAGTCTGCCGTTGCACTAGATTTTGATGGAAAACGGCGGGTAAAATAACGGCGTATTTTTATTTTATTTTATTTTTTTTATTTTTTTTATGCTTTACCAATTAAAGACTCTAGCAGATCTATCAGATAGATCGTGCAACAGAGGATTTATTTATTAAAACAAGTTTACAAAAAGATGTTTTCCTTTTTCTCTTAGAACCTTTCACAACCATACTTAATTAATCATGCAGAACATAATAGTAAAACATACCTTATGCGATTCAGCAAACACGAACGATGATTTTTCTCCACATGCTTTCCACGCATCACGAACAAGCTAGAATTTATTCGGAATCTTTCCTATATACAGTATATAAACTCAAAATTAAAAGATACTTTTTTCATAATTTTTTTATGCATCAACGTACCAAATCTTGTGAAATTTTTTATTTTGGTTAAAATAGAAGGAAATTTATGAAAAACGTGAAAACTAATCTTAACAATTCAGTTAATCTCCTAATAATTTTGATCTAATGGCTCACTTATTCCACCATTTTTTCTCGAGATTTTTTTTTTCAAATATTTTTTTAATAAATTTTTCCTGGAAACATTTTTTTCAAAACATTTTTATCTGAAAAAAAAAATCAAAATTTTTTAATTTGTTTCTAAAACTTTTTTTTTCGATTTTTTTTGTCGAAAAACTTTTTTTCTGATTTGTTTTGTCACTTGTAAAAAGAGTAAACTGCATTCTTGGTCCCTGTGGTTTGGCCAAATTGCAGGTTTGGTACCTATTCTTTCGAAAGTGTAGCACTAGCCCCAATTTTGAAGTTTTGATTGCAAATACAGTTCTCGAATGGTATTTTAGCCATTTATCTTTGGCAGGGACCAACATGCAATCCAAATTCCAAATGGGGAATACCACTGCACTTTCGAAAAGATAGGGACCCAACCTGCAATTTGGCCAACCTACAGAGACCAAAAATGCAATTTACTCAATAAAAATAAATTCATAAGTTTTTTTTTTTCTTCACATTTGAAAGAATTTTTTCAAAAGAATTTTTTTTTAGAATTTTTTTCTAAATCATTTAATTAAATTTTAGAAAAAAATTCCAAAAAAAATTTCGAAAAAAGAATCCGAAAAAAATTAGTAAAATTATTTTTGAAATAAATTATTGAAAAAAAAAATTTAAAAATTGGAAATTCTTTTTTCGAAAATAATTTTCTAAAGAAAATGGTGGATTAAGTTTAGTCATTAGATTAAATTTAAAAGATGATTAAATATATGGCTAGTATTAGTTCTTGCATTCTAAACAAAATAAGGTTCTCAAATGAATTTTTTTTTTGAATTCTGTTTCGGAAATATTTTTCTAAGATTCGATAAAAAGGAAATTCGAAAAAAAATTTAGTAAAAAGATTCTCAAAAAAATTTCTCTTCTGAAAATCTATTTTCACATGTGAGGAAAAAAAGATTTGAAAAAAAAATTCTGAATTTTTTTTACATGAGACGAAAAAAAAGTATTTTGAACAAAAATCGTAAAAAACAAGCTTTTGAAAAAAAAATCGCAAAAAGAATTAAAAAAAATTCGGAAAAAACTTTCAAAAAAAATTGAAACAAAAACACATGAAAAAATGGTGAAATAATTTAGCTATTAGATCAAAATTAGAAATGATTAAATGAATAGCTAAAATTAGTTCTCACATTCTTATCAAATTTGAGGTTATCATTTAAACGATGTGAAAACTATTAATTAGAGGTTCACAAATATGTGTTTAATTTTTAAGAATATTTTAATACATTATAAGATTTGAATTATATATGTATATGATCATCGGAGTTGAGATCCATATATAACTCATATTTGTCATATAACCAATGAACCAATAATAGCCATCCATTTTCTATTTAAATTAATAAAAAATCATTTTCCACCTTTTTTTTTAAAATAACATATCTTGCAAACGGTAAATATTCAAGCTACTAAAAATACACCATCGTGACGAGAATTAAATTATCTTTCATAATGATATGCATTGTTATATCTTTCGACGAAGTTTTTTTTAATTTACCCAAAAATCATATGTGATTTGTAAAAATCACATGTGATTAATAAAATCAAATTAAATGTGATTTTTACGAAATTTTTAAAAAAAAGTTAAATTCGAAGTAGTATATAATAATATCATATCTATAGAAAGATAATTAATTCTCGTCAAATATGATATTTTTGACGTAACGATTAACGGTTTGTGAGATATTTAACTTTAACAAAAAGGGTGAATATATTTTAATAAAAGAAATGAGTGGCTATGATTGGTTGATTGATTCTATGACAAATATGAGTTCTATAATGAACTTTTCATCGTAGATTTTTTTGCAAAAATGGTGTTATTTTCTTTATTGTTTGTAAACATAGGTTATATTTATTTTTATTTGCAAACATGAGTTAGTTGAATATTTCAGACTCGAAATCAATTACTTCCATCTTATAAATTTTCATTTTAACCCTCTAACTTGAGCATTTTGTTTATATTTGTCTTTTGTTTCAATTTTTGATTTAAAACATTTGTTTTTCAAATAAGATTAATATAAATTTGTTTCGTTGTTGTTTCCAGTTATGTATCTATGATTTCTCCAAAAGGATAATTGTTTTTAAATGTATTCAAGTTGCAACTTTTTATTAAGTTACGTAGCATTTTTATTTTTTTGGGTTAATTGCAAATTTTCTCCCTAATGTTTCTTGAAAATGCAAGGATTACACCTAGAGAAAATTTGTAGCAAAACAGCCACTAATGTTTTCGTTTATTTTGCAAAATAGCCATCGAGAGCCACTGTTCACTGACGAACGTTAGTTCTCCCGTTAAGTTAAGGTCAAAAGCACGTGAAATGACTAATATACCCTTTTCTCCTTCCTCACTTTTAGGGACATAATTTGCAATTTACCCTTTTTTTTGGATTGAAAGCCACCACATCACTAACACAGTCACCACATTACAAACACAGCCACCATCACACAACCACACAACCACCACCATCAAATATATATTTTTTCAATGTGGTTTAGTATTTTCTCGTTACTAAATATGTTAACAAGGGATAATAAATAAAAGAAGTTCACCCATTCACTCTATTTTCCTTCGTTCACCATGCTTTTATTTGTGGTTCATTGTAGTCTTCTCTACAAAAGGTTATTTGTACTATGTTCGTTACACATTTCTGTAGTTAGCGGTTTTTTGTTTCCCATTGCATTATTTTGTTTAATTTTATTTATTTTCCAGAAGTAAGTGATTGTGATTTTATATATAGTTCCCAAGAAAGCCAGTTCCAGTTTGTTTACCGAATTTTAATTAGATGCCACGATGGGGATTCAATCCCTACTTTTTCCTGCAGCGTCGAACTTTCTACTCTCCGACCTGAGGGCGATTAGGTGTCAGTAAGGCGATTGGTTCATTTTTATTTTTTATTTTTTTAATTTAAAAAAACATTTTAAAATTAAAAAAACATTTTAACACAAAATAAAATTTCATTAATAATTAAAGCGTTAGTTATAATTCAAATAAAAACAATCTGAAATACACAAATCTAATCTGAATGCTCCCCACATGCGAGAGTCATACGAGAATGCGAGCGAGCAAATCCTCGAGCAGAGGTTCCCATTGCTTCGAAGTTCGTAGTCGAAGTTGATGCACCAACACCATCGTCTTTGTTCTCCCGATAGCTCGATTGATTTTGGTCGCTGTTGTTCGTTATCATCGAAGCAGACTTTCCACAACTTGTCGGCAACCTCGCGATCTTTGCGGGCTTGATCTTTCAAAATTTGTCGATCCAAACTTTTCTTTCGGGAGTAATGTCGTTGCAACTCTGGTAGTTTTGTCTCATTTGTTCCTTCTCCGCCTTAGCGGTTCAAACAATTCGATCACGCTTATAATAGCGGTTTTTCGAGCCTCGTCGTCGATATTACATTGATTTTGAACGTACACTTGCATATCTTCAACGGAATGGGGGAGACGGCAAGCCATATTAAATCGTGTGTAGAAAAGTATTTTGAGCTTGAATTGTGTGAAATAGATTTGTGGATTGAAGTGTGTTTGTATTGTGTATTTATAGGGTGAGATTTTTTTAAAGCTTTGCAATTGGTTATAATTGTTTGTTCCTATCGATCATTATATCGACCGGTTTCTTTTTGTTAAGCGTCGACATGCCCACAATAGGGACGATCGACAAGGATCGATCGCTTGGAGCAAAGGATCGACAAGGGATTGTTCTACTGCGTGTAGCCTTAACTTCTTATATGTATAAAGTTTTACTTTATTTTAGTGTGATGAACTTGAGTTAAGCAAGTGACATCTGATGATTTGTTTTCAAGTAGCATATAGTGAAATTGATTCTGATGAGGTTGTTTGGGATTACTTTCTACCCTGCTTATCTACTCAAAAAACAAAAACTTATTGAGCTGCAGATTTTTTTAGTCCTTATCTACTCTGAAATAGGTTTGCTAGACACTCAGAACTCGTATGCGCTAAAATAATAAGCAGATAAGCAACTTTTCCAAAAAAAGAAGCAGTTTAGCAAATAAGTAGTTAAATAAGCAAATCGCAAACTCCCTTTATTTTTTTTTATTTGTATCACTACTTCAAACAACAGCTACATCCAAACACGATCTCCTACCCCTCATTTTGTTACATATTAACTGATTCTGATTATTTTGTTGGACTTATTTTAATCTAGTTGTAACTTCAGAATAACGATTCAAGACTCGAGTTCAAGATTTGATGGACGAAAAAACATTTCATGCTTGGTTGTGGTCTGTGGAACAATGCTCAAAAGCGTATAATGTCAAGATCGAAAGAGGTTTGTCTTCATATGATGTAGCGAAGCAACAAGAAGTTCATGGTTACAACATAGTTCACTTTGTCTATCTTTGTGGTTGTGGTTGTGTTTGAGAAGAAAGAAGTAGATAAGTACGGAGTATATCATAAATACATAAACAGAGAGTAGAGGGTGGTGGTGTTGGTTGTGTGGTGGTGGATGTGTTTGTGATGTCGTGGCTTCTAATCCAAAAAAGAAATAGGGTAAATTGAAAATTATCTCCTTAAAAGTGGGGAAGAAGAAGAGGGTATATTAGTTATTTCACGTGCCTTTGACCTTGACTTAACGGGAGAACTAACGTTTGCTAGTGAACAATGAATCTCGATGGCTGTTTTGCAAAAAACGTAAATATTAGTGGTTGTTTTGCAACAAATTTTGTCTCGGTGTAATCCTTGCGTTTTCGAAAAACATTAAGAACAAAATCTGCAATTTACCCTTCTTTTTGTTTCCTTACAAATGTGAGGATATTGCTAATCCTAATTATCTTATACAATGATTAAGCTTGTCCTTTTGTTTGCTTAGGTGTCACCTTTGACCACGTTGACAAAAAAGTTATCCCTTAATCCAGCCACATCATTTTAGTAAACGTATTCCCAAACACCCCCTTAAAAGTGATGATTATCTATCCCTGTTAACCCAGAATACATAAACATTAATCCAGCCACCATCCCTTTTCATCTCTCCAGTACTTTATCTCTCAAGTTTTTCTGGTATAAAAAAACATATACAACACCACCATTAGCTGCACCACCCCATCCCGATCAAACTACAACTAACCGGAAAACAACTGGACCTGCCACGCACCTCCACGCGGCTATGGCAGCCGCCGACGACCTTGCATTTTCCGGCGAGTTTAAAAATTTAAACACCACCACCAGATAGCTACTTTTTCTCGACTAAAACACCTGAAACTGATTCATTTTAAACTTGGCCACACGCCGGCGTTAATTTTGGCTTTTTTGACCATAAACACCACTGCCATCAGATATAGCAACACCACCACCATTAGATATGTCGTGTGTGTAGATCTCATTTTTCATGTATTTACACATACTTGCAAACACCATCACCATCATATCTTACCTACCTACAATTTTTTGGATGACTCACCCGATATAATTCCTCCGTTCATTCCATCTGCCCTAGTTACACAACTCGTTGTGCTTCAACCCACACCTGAGCCAATAACACCAATTCCCACCAGCCCCACCCCATCACGTGCACAACCCAATATGGCCCAACATGAGGCAGGCCATCATCCATCACCACCCCCATCACCATCCGCGTCCCAACAACATACACTAAATCCATCGCCACCGCGGCCAACACCAACAAATTATTCAGGACCCTCATCACAACCCAAACCCTGGCTCGATTCATCCCATGATCACTCGATATCGTGTCGAGACTAATCGTCCTACTCAGCGTCTCATTTTGCATGTGTCTTTAGTTTCTCCTTTACCAAAATCATATTGTGCGCGTTTAATGATCTAAATTGGCAAAATGCTATTCGTGATGAACAACACTTATTAAGAGGGGGTTGATGTAGATGAGACTTTTAGTCCGGTGGTTAAACCGGGTACTATTTAATCTGTTCTAAGTTTAGCTACTTCTCGACATTGTCCGATTCATCAGCTTGACATCAAAAATGTTTTCTTGCATGGTGATTTATCCGAGATAGTTTATATGCATCAGTCTCCGGGGTTTCGGGATTCTGTGCGTCCTGATTATGTGTGTTTATTACAACAGTCTATGTATGGGCTCAAGCAGGTTCCTAGAGCTTGGTTTCAGCGATTTGCATCTTATATTACTAGGGTTGGGTTTCATTATAGTCGTTGTGACTCATCATTATTTATATATAGACAGGGGACAAATACTACTTATATGTTTATTATATTTTGATGATATTGTACTTATTGCTTCTTTTGAGACTTTATTGCAGCAGATCATTCATTCATTATACCAGGAGTTTTCCATGACAAATCTTGGTTCTCCTAATTATTTTCTGGGTATTTCTGTTAGCCATTATTCTAAAGGATTGTTATCTTAGCGCAAAAATCCCAGTCGGACTCCTGTTGACACTGAGTCTAAGTTGGGGCTGATGGTGATCCTGTATCTGATCCGAATTTATATCAGAGTCTTGCAGGTTCTCTTCAGTATTTTACCTTTACTCGCCTAGACATTTCTTATGTTGTTCAGCACATATGTCTTTATATGCATGATCCTCGAGAGCTTTATTTTTCGGCTCTTAAATGGATTTTGCAGTATGTTCGGGCTACTTTGGACTACGGATTACAGTTTTTTGCATCTTCTACTACATCCTTGGTTGCTTATTCAGGTGTGGATTGGGTGTGTTGTCCCAATACTAGGATATCGACTTTCGGATAGTGTGTCTTTCTTGGCAACAACCTACTCTCTTGGTCCTCTAAGCGTCAACCGACGCTTTCTCATTTCAGTGTAGAGGAAGAGTATCATGGCGCTGCCAATGTCGTTCTTTGAGACTTGTTCCTTAAGGAATCTTCTTCGTGAGTTGCATACTCCCTTGTCTTTCGCTACGCTTGTTTACCGTGATAATGTCAGTGATGTTTATTTATCTTGTAATATGGTTCAGCATCAGCGTACGAAGCACATTGAGATTGATATACATTTTGTTAGTGATTTGGTTGCTGGTGGTGAGGTTCGGGTTCTTCATGCTCCTTCACGTTATCAGTATGCGGACATCTTCACTAAAGGATTGCTTTCAGCCCTGTTTGAGGAGTTTCACATCAGTATGAGCCTTCGGCCCTGTTAGCATGTATTATGAGTGTGTATTTGTATTTGGCTCAAGCTCGTCCCTAAAATTATTTATGTATCTTTATATAATGTATTGTGATATCATTGAATCAATATACGAATCATTACCATTCTACACATTTTACCTCATTTACTTCCCATTTCATTCCTTAATAATTTCTTGAGAACATACCAAAATTTTAGTTTCTTCCCTTCCTTTTCACTTTCACCTCTAAAAACAACTTGAGAACAGAGTGTTAGTGAAGCTAGGCGGCTCATCTCATGCCAATAGCGGACCCAACCACAAAACTAAGGTGGTTCCTTAGTTAAGATGAAGATAAACGGCTAAAAAAAACCAATATGTCGAATCAGGTCGAGTCGGATCGAATCCAATATTAACAAAGAAAAATTAGTATAAAACATTAAGCATATATATATATATATATATATACATTACAAATCTCGCTAACCTAGTTTTAGAGATTTTTAAAAAATCAAAAAGTTATGCAATATTAACATATATGGTTATTGAAGACTTCATAAACAAGTAATGTTTATGGATAGCTACAAATATGGACTTAAAGAAAAATTGTGGTTGTGTATATAAGAAAGTCGCCAGCTCTAGTTAGTTACGTATAAGCATAATATGTTGCCCACAAATCTTGTTCATGTTGTTTTAGTATTATTGCACTTTATTTCTTTTGTTTTGCCCACAAATCTTGTACTAAAATACAGTGTTGTTCCCTAAACTTGGCCAGAAACGACGTCATGAACCAAAATTTGGCATTTTCATCGCCAGTAGTCCAAAGTATGTGTTTTATAGGCTAAACCAGTCCCTTGACCAGGAATGCCAAATTTAACGTTACTTTTCTGTTTGTATCTCGAAAGTATAATAGACCATACACAATTATAACATGCTTTAGTTAAATCTAACCCAACCCTCAACCCTAGGGACCAAATGTGATTATGACTATGCAACTAGCTGTTTATTCCCTGATACGCTAGTATTTATTGCGCGCGAACCAATAAAACCACCCAACAAACATCTTTACTAATCATAATAACACACCCTCATCCAGAAACTATCAACTGAAATCAAAATCCGAATCTAAATCCTCATTTCCAGAAGTCAAAAAACCAACCCAAATTCTAACAATACCATGTCGATTTGAGCTAATGTTATCACTAATATGACAGATTATATTAGCAACATGCCAGATATAGTTATCAGTAACATTTTGAATCGGTTGCCAATAAAAGAAGGGGTGAGAACCTCTAGTTTAGCGAGAAACTGGAGGTTTAAGTGGACTTTGCTCACCGATATCATAGTTGATAAGGAGTTCTTTTATTATTTAACACATAAGTTTGATGGGAGGCATGTTACTAGACTCTTACATTAGCTTATGGGTCCCAAAAGAAGGTTTGTCTTCTCTGTAGAGCCCAAAACGGTGTGTGAAATAGAGGACTTGAATTATGAAGAGATTCATCATTGGGTTTTGATTTTGGCTCGGCAAGGAATTGAGGAGCTGACAATTAGAAACTGGTATGGTGAACCACTTACATTTCCAACCCAACTTTATGGTATGGATTTGAACATCGAACTTCATTGTTGTACTTTTCCTACTTGGTACTACCTCGTCCCTAATAAATTCCACTGACTTTCAAAGTCTCTTATTCATGACCTTAAGTATTTGTGTTTATCTTATATAATACTTGATACAAAATATATGAATGAATTGTGTTTTAAATGTACTTTAAGTTGGTATAATTTTTATCAAGTATTATATAACACCAAAATATTTAAGGTCAAAGTTACAAAAGACTTTGTCAAAAGTAATTATTGACATATTTTTAGTAGTTTCCAAATCTATTGAGCATAGAATTGTGTTCATCAATTTTCAAACCGGTACAGTTTGGGAGTTTATTGCTGGTTGTCCCTTACTTGAGTCTTTTAAAATGAATCGTGCTACTACAAACGAGATGAGACTATGGGATATTGCAAAACTTAGGAATTTGAAGAAGTTAGATTTGTCATTCGGTGTTTCGACCCATGTGACGACAATCACAACATCCAATTTCTTTCACCTGACAAGTCTTCCAACACTTCAGACCCTTAGATTGGATTTTCAGGATTGCACGGTAAGACCAATTTGAGTTTTACACTTCTAATTTTACAATGTTAAAGAAATGTCTAACAGTAATGAAATTTAATCTTTAAAACTTGTCGTAGTTGATGCGGGAAGCTAATTCCAGGATGAATGTCCCTATTCCCTTTGTATCCCTCATTAATCTTAAGTTAACCAGAGTCGATTTCGGAAATAGTGTTATGGTATCACTCATCATTGAAATGATTCGTGGATCTCCAAAATTGAAAATGTTAGATACCAGAGTAAGTGTAATACTGTAATGCATATGTATCAAATAAACATTCGTAAATTTCCATGTTTGTATATCTCAATAGTATTTGATTTTGCAAGCTACATACACGCTTAGTGTTCTGCCTTTAGAAAAAAATTCATATTGTCACACCCCCCAAATTACCTGTGTTGCAGCGGAATGGAATTCCTGGGGGATGACTGTCATAGCATCAAAGTTACAGTTATATCGAACGACCTAAAGTGTCGTTTTGAAAATATCGCTTGATTAAGTAAAATAATCAGAGTTTACAAAAAATAGGTCCCAAAAGATTTCCAATGTACCAAAATGAGTTTGTTACAATCAAACGATAGTTAAGTGCATAAAATATATGTGAGACGCGTCGACACCGCGACTCTATGATAAGTCCACATGCATGCCATGAAGTGAATGTCTTAGATACCTGAGATAAAACATGCTAAAAATGTCAACACAATGGTTGAGTGAGTTTATAAAGTTTGTTAATCATGTAAAACTTTTAAAGAATGCTCATGCAGCAAAGGCAAAGTTTTTGGTCATTTAGAATAGTCCACAAAGCAAAGGCATTGTAAATCCACTCAGTTCCAAGTTCCGCTCATACAAAACTTGCAACCTGTGTGTTCACAACCCACTATCAAAAGTAGAATGCCTAGTAATCAAGTATAAGTTGTCATAATAGTTCACAAAGCAAAGACATTGTAAATCCACTCAGTTCCAAGTTCCGCCCATACAAAACTTGCAACCTGTATGTTCACAACCCATTGCACAAAATATAGTGTGCCTAGTGGTCAAGTATACGCTGTCATAATAGTTCACAATATAGCACAACGTATATAATAATGTATGCCAGGCAAAGCCCCTAGAATAAATAATATGCTTTCCGTAACATAGTGAACGAGAGGTTGGCCGACCTCTAATAGCGCTATCCATACTACCTATTAATAGGAGACTAACAATGTGAATGTACGAACGGTACATCATACAACTATTATATACAATTAAGAACACTCCGAACATGTGAGAATTTGCCTTTGCTCGTACAAGGGAGACTTAGTATTTCTCCGTTCACATATGGAGACTTTATAGTGATGCCCCGAACATAGGAGACTTTATAGTGATGCTCCGATCATGGGAGACTTTATAGTGATGCTCCGATCATAGGAGACTTTAGGTCAAGGTCATAGCACGTACGGCTCACTAAGTTCAAACAAGTCATAAGTTCGTATTTAAGTTCAAGGGTTCCATTCAAAAGTTCGTAATTAAGTTCAAGTGTTCCATTCAAAAGTTCGTAATTAAGTTCAAGTGTTCTATTCAAGAGTTCGTAATTAAGTTCAAGAGTTTAAGTCGAGTTTAAAAGTTCAAAACAGTCAAAGAGCTCAAAACATATCAAAAGGTTCAAAATAGTCAAAGGGTTCAATATAAAGTCAAACAAGTTCAAAATAGTCAAAATGTTCAATATTAAGTTAAAAGAGATTAATTATATGTCAAAATGTTTTAAATCAAGTTAAAATAGATTAATTATATGTCAAAATGTTTTAAATCAAGTTAAAAGAGATTAATTAAATGTCAAAATGTTTTAAATCAAGTTAAAAGAGATTAATTATATGTCGAAGGGCTCAAAATCAAGGAAAGGGTTCAAATAATAGTGTTCATAACATAGTATCAATTTAGTTCGGGCATAATCTACTTACTAGCATAAGTAGCGAAACAACAGTTATTTAAGTTCATATAAGTGTAAAGTAAAAGCAAGTAGTTGAGCATGTATCTCCCCCAAAGAGTTTATAAAACAATTAAACGAGTAAAAGTGGGGCTACGAACTCACCTTGGCAATTAGTAGTCCAAAGGGAATTAAATCAATTATTGGTAGTGCACGGCTCCGACACGCAACCTAATTTAGAACGGCAATTTAGTCTTTACTCATATTTAAGACTCGATAAAGTTTAACTAACTTAATGAATCTTTAAATGTTTGTTTAAGTTTAAAACAATTTTCTAAATATTTGCAAGTATTGGCTCTTGGAAGTGCATAAGTACATATGTATATAAGAAAGAAATCAAGAAAAGGAATAAATGATAAAACAATAGAACCCGACATGTTTCCGGAAACCTCAAAATAAAGAAGATGAAATTTCCTATAAAAGAAAACATACTTTTAAAGCATTCCAAATGAATTATAAGAAATTAAAAGATTTTTATGAATTTTAAGATTTTTCGTCCTTTCGTCGGAATTTAAGAAAATAGAGCTTTTGTAAAAAAAAAAAAAAAAATTTACCAAGTATAGAAATTTTTGAAAATTTCGACATGACCCGTTCGTTTATCGAACGTTTCCATATTTTACAAACCTATATTAAACAATATAAAATGATCTGACAAAACTACTATTATCCGATATGACAAAATAAAACAATAACGGACCCGAGACGCCCTATTATGGACTCTAAAATAAGTAATTTAAGTAAGCAATCCAAACACTCCATTATATTTTTAATAAACCCTTGCGCTTATAACATATCGTCTTTATAAGATTTCTAACGTTCCCTAATAATTTATAGGTGATACAATAACATTTGGTAAGGTTTTCAAAGCTCAAACGGACTCTAAAACTCTTACAAACACCAATTTATTCCCAATCAGCTATGGGTACTTTGACTTTTTCAGAAAAATTGTCCGTCTTTGACCATGCTTAAATCTCTCGTTTTACACTTTCAAGCTTAAAAATCACGCGATTGTTTGTAAAACATCATTTCGGACAACTTTCATGTTTTACACTTAAGCCGGTTCGGACCCGAAAGGGGTCAAAACCTCGATTTAAAATCATATCAGCATGTATATTTTTACAAAATGCTGTTAAAAATTATAAATTTCGTTAAACTTTAATTGGCCATAATTTCTTCGTTTTAAGTCCGTTTTCGAAGTTCTTTACATGAAAATTCATCTATACGAAATAAGCTATCCAAAAATCAATCTTTTAGCTTGTCAAAATATCTTTAAGTCGCCCAAATCCTCTGGTTTAAATTTTGACAGCAAAACCAAAAATGAAAACAAGCTTAACCAAATCAAATCCTTAACCAAATATGTCAACAAGCATAGTAATAACCAACTAGCAATAAGCACTTCCAATATGAGCCGATCTTAGTTTTTAGCTTGTAATATTATTAAGTCTCCACATTTTAGAACAACAACAAAATCCAATAATATTTCATGAATCGATATATGTATATAAAGAAAATTTTATAATTTCGAATATAGTAAGAGTGAATTCACAAATTAATAGAAAGGAAATATAGGACATGTTCTTACAAGAAACCAATTGGTGGGTCGAAGGGTAGAAGAACCGAACACCAAACGCCTCAATTGGAGAGACTCGAGATGAATTGGAGCAATTAACCACTTGGGAAAGCTTCCTTATGCACTTAATTACAAAACCCCTAAACTAATTTTGAAACCCCCTTTGATATGAAGAAACCCTAATTTCGAATTTGAAGTGAAAGTGGTGATACTCTTCTGAAATCAATCCATTTTGTGGATGGAAACATGGAGATGGATTCCCTAGGGTTCTTGACTTCGTTTGTAGACATCTCCTTCTTTTGGCACACATCACTTTCTCACTAGCCACGTTTTGATGGACACCGATGATACCTAGTATGTAGGTGACGTTTTGGGATGGTGGGAGGATTATTTTCAGGGTTGACTTGGTAGGGAAGGAGGGACTTTACCATTTTCATGTTTGTTTTTGTCTGAGAAAACGAAAGCAGAGGGTTGGAGGAGACAAAGAGAGTGGAGCATTATTTTAGAGATAGGGTAGGATATATTAGTTTTATTATTATTATTAATTGTGTACTGTGTACCTCGTACGGTATAATTTGTTCCTTACAGGATAACGTTTATTTATGTAGAATATTTTTCAGGTATCCGTATTTTATAAATTTTATATTTTTGGAAGCATTTTGACGAGTGGATTAATATGGTATTATTATTACTTTGAAATTGGAAAGTAATTTCGTGCCAATTTTATTATGGTGTCGGTACGCGTGCGGTGCCGTGACTTTCTAAATTCATGAGATAACCTCTCAAAATATCAAATCGACTTCAAAAACGATGAATAGTAAAATGATAAATAGTAACCGATGAATAGTAATTTCCCGAGATAAATAGTAAAAATTTCAAAGTTTATAAAATGACCTGAAATTGAGAATTGTGACACATATGTTGTAGACAGAAGCACAATCAGGCATGGGCAACTACAGACTGTGATGTTTCGAGCTTCTCCTAGATTAAAGAATGAATTAACATTAATAAAGTTTATACTTGCGTGTTCCCCGTCACTAAAGACAATCTATATCAAGGTCAGCGATTTGAGTGATGATGGGAATGGAAATATCCAGATGAACTGGGAGTTGGCTACGAAGCTGTTGAAACTCCACCGAGCTTCCCTCACAGCCGTAGTAGAGTTCTTTTAGTAGTTGTAGTTGTAGTTTATGTATGGGTTGAACACCCTATGACAATTCATCTTGCATAAAGTATTTTGGTATTTGTTTATATGGTTTGGTTAAATTTAGCTTCTTCATATGTTGTTGGTTGTACGTATTGTTGGTGATGCAAGTTTGACATTTGAAAGTCAAACTTCCATTTAGCATTTCAATTTGATTGTAGAAAGTAAAACTGCAATCCGTGTGTCAAAAAATTTTAGCATTTCCATTTTACTTTAGTTAGTCAACATTCAAAATGGTGAATGGCATTTTCTATTTGCATTTTGACTTTTTAAAGTCAAAATTGCAAAACCATTAGTCACTATTTGTTAGAGAGTTTATTGATATATTTTGCAAGTTTGACTTTACAAAGTCAAACTTATAATGGTTTTGTGTTGTTTAATCTTCAACTAAATTGTAGTATACGTACATTTTTAAATTGAGGGACCAATTGTGTATTTTAAAGTAATTATTGGGCGGGAGTTTTAAATATGACAACGGCAACCCAAACAAATTCAGGGACCAAGTGTGAAAAAAGTCAATATTAGACCACTTGACCGTCTCTACCCTGAGACGCTATTTACTTGTGCACACAAACCAATAAACCCATCCACTACTTTTTCCACACACACATTTTCCAATGGAATATTTCCCTATTTTGAATGAACTCATGAAAATTGCTGGTTCATCCAACTTAAATGATCGTATGGCAGTGTGGTTTGGGGAAGAGGCTGCATAAGAAGGGTTTTTGAAAAAGCTAGTTCGTGAGTGCATTGATCATCCGAAGAGGGGTATCATCAAGCGTAGGGAGCTTATTGAAGAGAACAAAGCTTTGGGACCACGGGGTATAGCTCTTGACAGTTGGATGGGCTGAGGAAATCCTAGGCCAGGCACACCGACCTACTTGTTCGATTCATAAAGATTTTTGGTGAAATTGATGAAGGTATTCATATCCACGAAGGTTATGTTAAGAAAATGGCTGAGCATAATGACTGAATTTTAGGTATTTCATGGGGGTAGATAAATGAGGTCTTTTGGGTGCTAGTTTTGGATTAATAGGTTGTTAAAAGGGGTATGTAAATTGGATCTTTTATTCGGTTGTTGGTCATGGTTTGATCTAGTTGTTTTTGTTCTTGTAACCAACTATATGAATGACGAAATATTATCTAAGTTTTATGTATTTAATCTGTTCTTGTATTGTGATATTGGGTGTATTGTTTCTAATTAGCATCAGCAAAACCAAACATCCCCTTGTATCAGCAAAACCAAACATCCCATTGTATCAGCAAAACCAAAGCCAGTGGTTTATGAATATGTGTTGAAAATGCAAATGCTTTAGCACTAAATCATAATGTATTGACAATGGTGTATTGTTTCGGAAGAAATTGGTATGGTGTTAGTGTTGACAGTGGGACTGAACACGCCCAATGCCTCAAATTGTAACATCTTAAATTTTGATTTACCCAAGTCAAACAAATTTATGAAATGCCACAAATTGTAACTTACTATTGTGGTTTGACTTCAGTAAGTCAAACCTATTAAGAAATGCACAACGAATTCTATCAGTTACAATGCACAACAAATTCTATCAGTTACAATCCAAAAAGAAAACACTCTGAAAGTCATCTCAAACAGACTTTTTCCAAATGAAAACTGATTTTTTACTTCCCTAAATCAAACATATTTACCAATGCACAACCAAACACTATTAGTTACAATAAGAACCCAATTTTTTATTGGTCGATTTCATGTTCACAACTATTAAAAGTTTCCTATCATCTAAACATACACTTAGCTAGACCCACAACTCTCCCTATCATCCTTTTTCTTCATTTCCTTCCTTTCCTTAAGATATTTAAACAAAGTTTCCAGATTTTTAATCCTTTTTTCCAAACCATTAACCTTTGATAACCCGATGTCAGACTCTTCCTTCTCCTTCTTAACACCCAAACCCTTTTCATTTGGGCAATCTTCTTTCCTCAACGAACTCAACAAAGCCTTCCCTTATCGTTTTGTGCCATTATTGTTTTTTTGCTTTAGGTAGAATGTGTGTTGCTTGTATTTAGGGTTCAGTGTCTTCCTGTTATTTACGACAATTGTGTGTTGTTGGTACTAATAGGGTTGAGGGTTGGGTTATATTTAACTAAGGCATGTTATAATTGTGTATGGTCTATTATACCATCGAGATACAAACAGAAAAGTAACGTTTACTTTGGGATTCCTGGTCAAGGGACTGATTTAGCCTATAAAACAGATACTTTGGACTACTGTCGATGAAAATGCAAAGTTTTGGTTCAGGACGTCATTTATGGCCAAGTTTAAAGACAAACCGTGTATTTTTGTAGACACTTAAAAAGACTATTGGTTAAGCTGGAGTGGAAAACTTAGCATGTATTGTGTATTGTCTAGTAAATTTTGCTCAAGTTGGAGTCATCTAAATTGCTTTCTTGGGCTCAATTTTTTACATACACAGTGACGAGTTACAACGAGCAATCTCTATACTTTAACATCATATTCTTATAATAAAATTGTTGGAAAATAGTTTTGCAAAGTGACTTTTGCAAATTTTTGGACACTATTTAATATATGTATATGTTATATATATATTTATATTTCTTGGTAGCTTTGCGTTCTCCTTGACGAGAGCTTCGCAACGAGCTAAAGCGTGTCCAAAATGGAGTTGAAATGAATGAGATATCGTGTCTCAAAGTGAGGCACGTGAAACACAAAATTTGGGAAAATTAACACATCCCACATCGCCTAGAAAAGGAAGTGGGTGTGTTTATATAATCTTGATATGAACCTTCAAATTGATTTGTTGGTTTTACTCCAACACCCTCGTCTTGTAGCGAAGTGCATATTCGATTTCAGGCAAAATGGGTTCAAGCTTAGACTCATGCGACCTGGGACCGAATGCAGACTCAAACTTCGCTACGATGCGTATCTTTTTGCTTTGAATTCGTTTCCATGTTTAAGAAAAATTCCAGATTTTGTCCATTTATTTTTAGAACAGATTTTAACTTTGTGAACAAGTTATATAGAATCTGTTTAAATGAATGAAAGATATTAAATCTGTTTTAGAATGAAACAGATTTGCAAATATCGTGTATATTTATGATGATTCAATCTTGGTGAACAAGATAGATTTTCACTATAAATATAACCTTCTCTCATTCGGTTTGAACCACAGAAAAGCAACTCTGTGCAGATAAATTCGGCATTCTCTTCGATCAGAAACACGCAAGCTTCTGTGATCTTTCAGCCAAGTAAGTCAAGTCCGGTACACAACATCTTTGGACGTTGTACCACAGGAAAGCTGACGGCGAATCGTTTTAAAGAATCGTGTTTTACACGGCCTCGTTCGACTTCTCTGTTTTATTTATTTATCAATTTAGAGTCTATCTTCTGCTACCCCTTTCTTCTCGTATTTAATTTTTCGTCTTTTATTTCATTGTTATTGGTTATACTTTGATTTCGTTATTAATAAAAGTGTGCACCGTTTCCCACAATCTTAAAACAGATTCGGTTTAACAGAATTAAAAACGCTTTTATTAATTCAGATTAATTATTATTAACACATTTTATTTACAAACTGTTTTCTGTCGAAACCAGGATTGAGTTTCTCACGGAAAACCGGTTTATAAAGCAGGATTTTAATTCTGATTGGTGTACAGATCTAAAAGCGTTTTTTAAAACAGATTTATTCTTATCGGTTATATTGAAACCAAGATTGAGTTTCTATTATACTGATCTATTTATTTTGGTCATTTATTTAAATCTAGATTCATTGAAACCAAGATTGAGTTTCTTTGAAGCGGTCGTTACAAGTGTTAGGATTCACAATTGAATTTCTTAGATACGATTTTATAGCGGTTGGCTTAACATGGTTGCTAATCATGAGAAACCCGAGAGAAATTCAATGGGAGAATTTCAAGAGGTGGCAATGAAGATGTTTTCTATCTCACTACTTTGAACCTTGGCGGTTCTTAAAGAGAACCCACCTAACGTGGAACCTCTTGCAGAAGGTCAATCCTCTAATCAACAGGTTGTTCAAGCCTTGGAAGCATGGAAACATTCAGACTTTTGTGTCACAACTATGTTCGATGGTTTTTGATTCTTTGTACAATATGTGTACTGAAGACCAAGACTGCCAAAGAATTATAGAATCATTGGAACATAAGAACAAAACTGAGGATCTTGGTACAAAGTTCGTGGTAGCTTCGTTTTGGATTACAAGATGGTTGATTCAAAGAATGTGATAAGTCGATTCAAGATCTGCAGGAGTTTG
This sequence comes from Chrysanthemum makinoi, assembly GCA_910596185.1. Classification (NCBI taxonomy): domain Eukaryota; kingdom Viridiplantae; phylum Streptophyta; class Magnoliopsida; order Asterales; family Asteraceae; genus Chrysanthemum; species Chrysanthemum makinoi. Next base: position 167,285,910 of record OU343218.1, read on the forward strand.
CTACGACATTCATCTTTGAGGGAATGACCTTGATGAAACTTTCAAGTTCTTTGCTATTATTGAAAAGTTACCTCAATTTGGGTAGAATTCAAGAACTACCTGAAGCATAAGCGAAAGGAGATGAGTGTTGAAGACTTTGTTGTTGCTTAGTATTGAAAAGGACAACAAGGTGGCTCGAGAAAAACACGTATACGCTGATTCTGAAAGCAAATATGGTTGAGCATGTTTCGGTCATCTTCAAAGTCAATGTCAAAGCTAAAGGCAAAGGAAAAGGAAAAGAATGACAAGAAAGGCAAAGAGAAAGTCTGATACCTTGCTCCTAAAGGCTGCAATTAATGTAGCGAAGTTCAAGGGGTGTGTTTCAAACTGTGACCGACAGTCACATGTATACTTGTAAGATGATACGAAGCGGGTGACTCCACTCGGTGCTAATATGGTGAATGAAGATGGACGTTGCTATGGTGTCGATCTCATGCCATGATCTCTGAAGTTAACTGGTAGGTTCAACAAGGGAATGGTGGGTGGATCTTGGGGCTACCGATAAGTAATGTTAATCCTTGATAAGAGTATGTTTCACTCTTTTCCGAGCCGGTTGATATTGAAGAGCATGCCCACGGGCAACTCAGAAGCTGCTGAAATCAAGGCGAAAGATGTAATCTTGAAGATGACATCAGAAAGAGCTCAAGTTGACTAATGTCATGTGTGTTCGAGATTAAGAATCTT
>OU343218.1:167286732-167479929 GCA_910596185.1 Chrysanthemum makinoi
TAGTGTTGTGATGGGGTGGGTTTCCCTGATACCACAAATTATAACACTATTGTGGTTTGACTTGATAAGTCAAACCTATTAAAGAATACACAGCAAATTCTCGGTTACAATGCACAACATTCTATCGGTTACAATCCAAAAAAACACTCTGAAAGTCATCTAAATGGACTTTCCAAATGGCGTTGATTTTTACTTCCCTAAATCAAACATATTCACCAATGCACAACCAAACACTATTAGTTACAATAAGAACCAATTTTTTATTGAAATTGATTTCATGTTAACTATTAAAGTTTCCTATCATCTAAACATACACCTTAGCTAGACCATGACTCTCACTATCATCCTTTTTCTTCATTTCCTTCTTTCGTAAGATATTTAAACAAAGTTTAGGATTTTAATCCTTTTTCCAACACCATAACCTTTGATAACCCGATGTGGGACTCTTCCTTCTCCTTCTTAACACCCAGACCTTTTCATTTGGGCAGTCTGCTTTCCTCAACGAACTCAACAAAGCCTTCCTCTTATCGTTTTGTGCCATTATTGTTTTTGCTTTAGGTAGAATATTGTGTTTGTATTTGGGTTCGGTGTCTTCATTATTCGTGATTTGTGTGTTGTTGGTACTAATAATAGGGTTGAGGTTGGGTTATATTTAACTAAGGCATGTTATAATTGTGTATAGTCTATTATACCATGAGATACAAACGAGAAAAATGCATTGACTTTGGCATTCTGAGTCGAAGGGCCGATTTAACCTATAAAGCAGATACTTTGGACTAATGCGATGAAAATGCAAAGTTTTGGTTCGGGCGTCATTTATGGCCAAGTTTAAAGACAAACCAGTGTATTTTGTAGACACTTAAAAAGAACTATTAGTTCATTTGAGTGGAAAACTTAGCATGTATTGTGTATTGTCTAGTAAATTTTGCTCAAGTTGGAGTCATCTAAATTGCTTTCTTGGGCTCAATTTTTTACATACGATGACGAGTTACAACGAGCAATCTCTATACTTTAACATCATATTCTTATAATAAAATTGTTGGAAAATAGTTTTGCAAAGTGACTTTTGCAAATTTTTGGACACTATTTAATATATGTATATGTTATATATATTTATATTTCGGTAGCTTTCGTTCTCCTTGCCGAGCCGCCTTAGGGCTAAAGCGTGTCAAAATGGAGTTGAAATGAATGAGATATCGTGTCTCAAATTGAGGCACGTGAAACTCGCAAATTGGGAAAATTAACACATCCCGCGCTCCTTCTAGAAAGGAAGTGGGGTGTGTTTATATAGAAATCTTTATATGAACCTTCAAAATGATTTTTTGGTTTTACTCCAACACCTACGTCGCGTAGCAGTGATTCCCGAGATTCGAGCCAAAAATGGGTTGACCACGAACTCATGCGACCTGGGACCGCGAATCGCGATTTCGGCAAGCCTGGTCATATCTTTTCGCGCGAATTCGTTTCCATGTTTAAGAAAAATTCGATTTTGTCCATTTATTTTAGATTTTAACTTTGTGAACAAGTTATATAGAATGCTGTTTAAATAAATGAAAGATATTAAATGCTGTTTAGAATAAACAGTTGCAAATATCGTGTATATTTATGATGATTCAATCTTGGTGAACGATAGGTTTTCTATAAATATAACCTTATGGTCGGTTTGAACCACGGAAAAACGCCTCTGCTCCGGCATTCTCGATCGATCAAACATGGCTTGCGTGATCTTTGAAATGCCAGTCAGTCGGCAACGGCTTTGGGCCGTTACTGCTAAAGAAGCGGCGGCGAATCGTTTTAGGGAATGGAGTGTTTTTACGAGCCTCGTTCGACTTCTCTTTATTTTATTTATTTATCAATTTAGAGTCTATCTTACGCTACCCTTCGCATGCGTATTTAATTTTACGTCTTTTTATTTTATGTTATTATTAATTTTACTCGATTTGGTTATTAATAAAAGTGTGCACATTCCCATGATTTGGTTTAAATTAAGCTTTATTAAATGGATTAATTATTATTAACATATTTTATTTACAAAGCTGTTTCTGTAACCGGGATTGAGTTTCTCTGGAAAACCAGTTTTATAAGCGGGATTTTTAATTTGATTGGTGTACAGTCTAAGCGTTTTTTAAGCGGTTATTCTTATCGGTTATATTGAAACCAAGATTGAGTTTCTATTATCTTGATCTATTTAGTTTGGTCATTAAATCTAGATTCATTGAAACCAAGATTGAGTTTCTTTGAAGCGGTCGGTCAAGTCGCAATTCACGATTGAATTCTTTAGATACAGATTTTACTAGCGATTGGCTTAACATGGTTGCTATTGGTAGAAACAGAGAAATTCAATAAATTTCAAGAGGTGTATGAAAGATGTTTTCTATCTCACTACTTTGAACTTTGGTTCTTAAAGAGAACCACTCGCGTGGAACCTCTGTGAAGGTCGATCCTCTAATCAACGAACACGTTGGCGGCATCGGAAACATTCGTTTTGTGTCACAACTATGTTAAAGGTTTGGTTGATTCTTTGTACAATGTGTACTACAAGACCAGGCGCCAAAAATTATGGGGAGTTTTGGATAAGTAAGTAAAGCGGGGATCTTGGTACGAAAGTTAGGTGGTAGCTCGTTTTTGGATTACAAGATGGTTGATTCAAAGAATGTGATAATCAAGGTTCAAGATCTGCGAGTTTACCTGACATTCATGACAATGACGAGTGAAACTTTCAAGTTCTTTGCTATTGAAAAGTTACCTCAAAACGGTAGAATTCAAGAACTACCTTAAGCATAAGCGAAAGGAGATGAGTGTTGAAAGACTTGGTTGTTAGTCTTAGGTATTGAAAAGGACAACAAGGTGGCTCGAGAAAAACAAATGTCGCTTTGATTACGCAGAAGGTGGTTGAGCATGCGTCATCTTCAAAGTCAATGTCAAAGCTAAAGGCGAAAAGGAAGAATAAAGAAGGGCAAGGAAAGTGTCGGTACCTTGCTCTAAATCTTACGCAATTGTGTAACGAAGTTCCAAGGGTGTGTTTCAAGCTGTGACCAACGGTCACCGTCTTTATCTTAAAGATGCGAGCGGGTGACTCCAGGCGATGCGAATATGTGAATGAAGATGTGGACATGATTGCTATGGTGTCAGATCTCAGTGCTGGGGATTGCTTGAGGAATGGTGGGTGGATCTTGGCTACCATGTGTGTCTTGATAGAGTATGTTTCACTCTTTGGGCGGTTGATAGTGGAAAAAGTGCCATGGGCAACTCTCTGGCATGCTTAAATCAAAAGTGAAGGAGATGTAATCTTGAAGATGACATCGAAGAATCTCATTGAATAATGTCTTGTGTGTTCAGGAGATTCGCAAGAATCTTGTGTGCGGTTAGGTGTTGAACAAGTTTGGTTTTCGTCTTGTTTTTAGTCTGATAAGTTTGTTCTTTCTAAGAATCAAGTGTATGTTGGTAGGGGATATACCCTGAATGGTATGTTTAAACTCAATGTAATGGTTGTTAAGAAAGGTATCAATAATATGAATTCTTAGCACTTGATTAGTCTTCTAATATGTGGCATGGCGAGCTTGGACATATAAATTTTTAATTCAATGCGATGTTTGATTAAATTTAATTGCATACCTAATTTCTATATTGACTCAAAATATAAATGTGAAACTTGTGTTGAAGCCAAACTTACAAGAGCATCTTTCAAATCGGTTGAACGAAAAACCCAATCAGTCACTTAATATGATACACACTGACATATGTGATTTGAAATCACTACCCACAAAAGGTGGCAATAAGTACTTTATCACGTTTATTGATGATTGTACAAAGTATTGTTATGTTTACTTACTGAAAAGTAAAGATGAAGCTATAGACAAGTTTGTTCTATACAAAAACGAAGTTGAGAATCAACTTAGTAAGAAAATCAAGGTGGTCCGAAGTGATAGAGGAGGTGAATATGTGTCTCCATTGCGACCTATGTGCAAAACATGGAATTGACACGAGTTCGCTCCTATTCACCTCAGAAGAACGGTATTGCCGAGAGGAAGAACCGTACCTTGAAAGAAATGGTTAATGCCATGTTGATAAGTTCTGGTCTAAGCCAGGACATGGGGGGGGAAGCCATTTTAACGGCTACTTATCGCAAATAAGATACCTCATAAGGAAAAAAGAAGAGACCCCATATGAATTATGGATGGGAAGAAAACCATCATATCAGTACTTACGAGTGTGGGGGTGTCTAGCAAAGGTAGCTATACCGACTCCCAAGGCCCAAAGATGGACCTAAATCATGTGGATTGTATATTCATCGGATATGCTAAGAATAGCATCTTATCTCTTCATTGTACATGATTCTAAAAATCCGGATATACAAAAGGGTACTTTAATGGAATCAAGGAATGCTTCATTCTTTGAAACTATATTTCCTTATTTAACGAAGGAAACTGGAAGTTCATCTAGAATAGATGAAGAAGTTGTCCAAGATAAGAGACAACGAGATGGTAATGATCTCCAAGATGAGAGACAAGATCAAACTGAGAAAGAAGAGGTTGAACCTAGAAGAAGCAAAAGGGCAAGAACCGAGAAATCGTTTGGACCCGATTTTGTTTCTTTTATGGTTGAAAACGAACCTACTTCATACCGAGAAACGGTTACTTCCTCAGAAGGGCCTCAATGGAAAGAAGCCATTAAAAGTGAAATAGATTCTATTTTACAAAATCATACTTGGGAGCTCGTGGATTTACCTCCTGGTTGTAAACCACTAGGCTATAAATGGATCTTCAAAAAGAAGATGAAAGCCGATGGCACCATTGACAAGTATAAAGCAAGATTAGTAATCAAAGGATTTAGACAACGAGAAGGTCTTGATTACTTTGATACATATTCGCATGTTACGCGAATAACCTCGATTAGGATGATACTTGCTATTGCCGCTTTAAGAAATTTGGAAGTTCACCAAATGGATGTGAAAACGGCATTTCTAAACGGAGATTTAGAAGAAGAAATCTACATGAACCAACCTGAGGGTTTCATGGCTCTTGGACAAGAGAACAAAGTTTGTATGCTTGTTAAGTCATTATATGGCTTAAAGCAAGCTCCCAAACAATGGCATCAAAAATTTGACCACGCCATGCTAGAGAGTGGATTCAAAATTAATGAATGCGACAAATGTGTTTATGTCAAAGACACAAATAGTGGATATGTAATCTTGTGTTTATATGTTGATGATATGCTTATCGTTGGCGTATAGAACGACAAGATGATCACATCTACTAAAGACATGTTGAAATCAAAGTTTGACATGAAGGATATGGGTTTGGTTGATGTGATCCTTGGAATAAAGACCATCTGAACTCAGAATGGACTTGTGTTAAGTCAAGCACATTATGTGGACAAAATTTTAATACTCATAATGCTTGGGGGATTCAGGCCTAGCTAGAACTCCAATTGACACCAGTAAGCATCTATCTAAAAATAGAGGCTTAGGTGTTGCCCAATGATAGAGTATTCAAGAATTATTGGCATGTTAATTTACTTAATGACCGGTACCCGACCTGACTTAGCATATGCTATTAGCAGGCTAAGTAGGTATACTAGTAACCCAAGCTATGCACATTGGGCAGCTATGACTAGGGTACTTCACTATTTGAGATACAGTCGCGATTATGGACTGCATTATGATCGATATCCAAATTGTTATCGAAGGATACAGTGATGTAAATTGGATATCTAACATAAAGGATTCTAGATCGACTAGTGGATATGTGTTTACACTAGGAGGGGCAGCTATATCTTGGAAGTCTTCCAAGAAAACTGTTATAGCTAAGTCCACGATGGAATCAGAATTTATCGCGTTAGATAAATGCGGAGAAGAGGCGGAATGGCTACGTCAATTCGTAGAGGATATACCAAGGTGGCCTAAACCGATAACGACCATTAATATACATTATGATATTCAATTGGCAATTGGCAGAGCTCATAGCATAATGTATAATGGAAAGTCTAGACATATCCGTCGTCGACATAATTCGATACGACAACTACTCTCAACAGGAGTTATCTCAATTGACTATGTGAAGTCAAAGGATAACATCGCGGATCCGCTTACAAAAGGCTTAAGCAGAGAGTTAGTAAGTAAGTAGTCTAAAGGAATGGGACTAAAGCCCTTGAAGGAATGAGTTTCTATGAAGGAAAACCTAACCCAGTTGACTGGAGATCCCAAGATCTGGGTTCAATAGGACAACCTAATCATAGAAATGTGGGGAAGTCACGTCAATGTGGGGGAGTTACTAAACATTGTAACTTCCTAGTCCATTCCTATAACAAATGTGACTTGTTGAGAGGTTAAACATATGGCTTTAATGATTCAGGATGAAATCATAAAGCATAATGATTCAAGATGAAATCACAAAACATATGTTTTTAATGATTCAAGATGAAATCACCTATGTGAGAGAGAAGTGGGGTCGCTTCGAAGGGAAATGTGGGGGCCGTGAATTCCTAAGAGCTCTTGCAGAACAAGGCTAGTATTCATGACCATAACGAATACGACTATGAGGACTTGACAATGTCAGGGAGAGTCTTGTGTGAAGTGTAATGTCGTCTACGTAAATGGATGATGAGTTCAAGGACATCGCATCTACTCAGATCTAGGAGACTAAGTGCATATCACAAGGGAAGGTTCAAAGGGTTACACCTACTATCCTATGCAAGACTTAACCGCAGAAATTTCACCGAAACTTTCGTGTGTTTTCGACCGATTTCCATTCATGTGGGGGATTGTTGGAAAATAGTTTTGCAAAGTAACTTTTGCAAATTTTTGGACAATATTTAATATATGTATATGTTATATATATTTATATTTCTTGGTAGCTTTACGTTCTCCTTGACGAGAGCTTCGCAATGAGCTAAAGCGTGTCCAAAACGGAGTTGAAATGAATGAGATATCGTGTCTCAAAATGAGGCACGTGAAACACAAAATTTGGGAAAATTAACACATCCCACATCGCCTAGAAAAGGAAGTGGGAGTGTGTTTATATAGAAACTTGATATGAACCTTCAAATTGATTTGTTGGTTTTACTCCAACACCTACGTGCGCGCGCGCAAGTGCAGAATTCTGGGCCAAAATGGGTTCGAAGCTTCTGAACTCATGCGAGCCAGCGACCTATGCGGACACCGAATGCGACTCCGAAACTTCGCCTACGTGCGTATCTTTTTGCTGCAGAATTCGTTTCCATGTTTAAGAAAAATTCCAGATTTTGCCCATTTATTTTTAGAACAGATTTTAACTTTGTGAACAAGTTATATAGAATCTGTTTAAATAAATGAAAGATATTAAATCTGTTTTAGAATGAAACAGATTTGCAATTATCGTGTATATTTAACAGTGATTCAATCTTGGTGAACAAGATAGGTTTTCACTATAAATATAACCTTCTCTCATTCGGTTTTAGACTCAGAAAAAACGCAACTCTGCTGTGAGATAAATTCCGGCATTCTCTTCGATCAGAAAACACGCAAGCTTCGTGATCTTTCAGGCAAGTAAGTCAAGTCACAACAGCTTTGGGCGTTGTACCTGAAATGACGGCGAATCTGTTTTAAGGGAATCGTGTTTTACACGAGCCTTGTTCCACGACTTCTACTGTTTTATTTATTTATCAATTTAGAGTCTGTCTTCTGCTTCTACCCTTTTCTGTCTGTATTTAATTTTCTATATTTTATTTTCTGTTATTATTAATTGTACTCTGATTTCGTTATTAATAAAAGTGTGCACCGTTTCCCACAAAAATAGTGTTATTAATGAAATAACTGTTATTGTATTTTATATTTTCTGTATATAGAATTTACTGTATATGTTAAAAACCGCTATAACACACACGAGTATAAAAACTAATTCAATATCATATAATTAAAAGAAACATTTACCAATATAATTTTTTTTTTCACGTGAAAATGTACAATCATATCACACATCACGCTGCAACATGCCTAGCTATTATGTACTTAATTAGTAACAATAAATAGAAATGAAGATTTTAGAAAAGAAAAATATATACACAAACTCTTGTATAATCTAGAGGTTTTAATTGAAACTTTTAGAAGTTTGAAAGAAACTTGATAGGTCCATTAACTTCAACTAGCAGGGTATCCGCGCGTTGCTGCGGGCGGCGGGTACCCTGTAACTAAAATTTTTGGCGAGCATTTTTTTTTAGATTATACGTTTTCCGTGATTATAACTTTACTAATGATGAGAATTTTAGATTTAAATAATTTTATGAAATATCAAGCTATTTCATATAAAATAACAATGTGTATGCGCGATATTGCAAAAATATAGAGTTAGTGCTCGCTAATATTATTGTGGTTGGCTTCGAATTTGATGGTGATTAATAATAAACCCAAAAATAATTCAACCCAAAATTATAGTCAATCTCTGATTATCGAAGCTCAATCAAAACCATGGTCCAAAATTATACCAATAATTCAACTGACATTCTTTTTACGTAGTAATACACAACCAACTTGGCTTAACAATTTGGCTATCAAAGATATTATTAGACCAGATGTGCAATACTCGGCTAAATGAGAAACACTATGGCAGATTCTTATACCCGGCCCAAGTACACAATTTAACTTAGCCCAATGATATCCAACCTAACTTATCTCTATTCTAATTTTGTGGGTATAAAGGTCACTTATAACAACACTTTAACCCTAATCTCCTAACCATCTAACCATTCGCAGCTTTACTCCACAAACGCTTCTTATCCTTTTTTTGACACACAAATATTAAACACAACAAATTTTTTTTGCTTAACTTTGTCTTTTAGACGAATCCCAAAATAAAATCTATATGGATTTATTTCTTTTCTTGAAAACGAATCACTAACCACATACCAGCTTCAAGATCTTTAAGGGTATCGGGTAGGTGTTGTATTTTGTTTTAACTAAACTGAACGAAAGAAAGGATGGATCTGATTGGTTTTGTTCTTTCTTTATGTTTCGAATACCAAAAAAGAAGTGTTGTTCTTCTTATAGATTTGTGATGAATTTCTCTTATTCGTTCGTTAAAAGAACAAATTTGTGAGTATTTGAAAGAGAAGCTCTGAGATCTTGTTTCGTTATTTTTCCTTCTTTTCGAGTCCTGTATTGTCTTTTATATCCTTTAGGGAGGGCAGCGTTAGAGAGGGAGGGAGAGTAGACATGGGAGTTCTGAGAATGAGTGAGTAAATGGGCTGTTTCACAATGAGAGTGAATGTGAGAGTAAATGGGTTGTTTCAGAATGAGTGAGTAGTAGCTGAATTTTTAAGCCAATTCTTTCGGTAAATGTGAGAGTAAATGGGCTGTTTCAGAATGAGGGAGTAGTAGCTGAATTTTTAAGCCAATTCTTTTCATAAAAAGCAAGTAAAAAATTCTGAATTTTTAAGCCTTCTAATTATAGAATAGTCCTAAATGCATTATAAGGTACTAGCAGGGTATCCGCGCGTTGCAGCGGCGGGTACCATACAATTAAAATATTCATTGAATTTTTTTTAGTTCTATATTTTACAATACAATATATATACGAACGACAATAATTTTAGTTTTGAATACTGTTATGCAATAACAAAAGTTTTCATAAAAAAATTGTAGATTATCCACGTAATGTGGTGACAATAATGAGTTGGTAGTAGGTATATTTGTTATTCCCTATTCACTATTGTTAAAAAAGGACAATTAAGTACTTAAAGCAATTTAACAGTGAATAATGACTGAAGTTAACATAAGTAAAACACACAGAGTAATTTTCAACATCATATTCTTATTAGAAATAAATCAAAAGAATACGTTACCCAAGTACTTGCGGAATAGTACATGGGATTGAAATGACAAAGTTTGGGTGACTCCTCTCTAAGCTCAGGCTAAGTCCGAGCACAACTCTTAGAACCCACTGAGCTAGCTCAAGGATAAAGTTGTATTTGGAGGAGTGAAAAGTTGGCTTGTGTGTGTGTGTTTTTACAATTCACAAGCTTAAACTTTTCACTCATTCTCTTATGCTATTTATATAAGTATGATTATTAGCTTTATCCTAGAAGACAAAAACATGGATCACAGCAAACACGAATATTGATATATTCGGTTACTGTTCACCTTTCTATAGTAGGCGGCGAAGCTTCTTTCCTTGATAGAGAATCGCCGCTTACTATAAATGGGAAGATATGATCTTGATAGATTGAGACGGTGTATAGACTGGATAAACACTTGAGGGACTTAGTTTTATCCGGGTAAAACTTTCCCGCCTAATCCAGCTCATTCTTCAGTCTTTAAAGTCTTCAGTATCTTCTTTCGTTTGTCTTCAGTGTTTAACAGTTGGAGAGGAGTCGAAGGGATTCAGTGAGTTATTGTCATCACTCACTGAATCCACTATCTTCTTCTTGACTTAGTCTTCACCCTTTAAGTTCCGCCTTGCAGAGTGGAGAGGCTCCTTCTTCGCCTCATACTAAGTGTCCTGAAGATAGCTCACTGAGAGACTATGCGCTCAGTGACCTGATTGTGTTTAACGGATTAAATACTTAGGATATTTTCTATTCAAATCCTAGTTTAAGGAGTTTGGGTATTTACTGAACCCAACAGTCTCCCCTTTTTGGATATACAAATAGCCTAAGTGTTTGATCAGTGTAAGTGAGCAAAAAGGCTTCTTCTTACACTGAATGTACTAATGAAGACAATAAGGAACATTTGAGTAATTTGACAAGAACATACATCTTTTATTGATCAGATTACATATTTCCTATCACTAGTACAAAAGGATAAAATGATGTCAGTCCAGATGGATACCCAGTGCTTCGAGCTTCACTTTCTTGGTGATGAGTGTTTCCCTGTCAGGATGGTCTCTTATCTTTGCATTCGGTCTTGACAGAACCTGATGTTTCTGGGGATTGGATCGAGAGGCCACGGTATATAGCTGATCATTGCAGCTACACCAGCCTGATCAATATCACTTCATCTTTGAAATGCTGGGTTTCCATAGACATCAATGTGGAATAGCCCTCTTTCAGGCTCTTCAATCACCAAACAGTTCACAAATTTGACACCCTCAGGCATCTCTCTATTGCATTCTAGGCCAGGCACTTTGATTTCAGGTTGGAACTCAACTCTTTTCCTTTTCCAGTGGAAGCTTGTGGTTGAGATCCTTGAGGTGCAGTCAAGGCAGGCTGAATTCAGTTGGGTGGTGCATCCCTCGACCTTTCATATCTTTTGTTGAGCATTTTCATCAGATCCTTGACCACCTTGTTTTGCTTCTTTTCAATAATTGGACCAAGTTCATCGAGTTCAGTGATCCCAAAGTCAGTGAATTTTAGGGGATCATGAATCTCGAAATGTCTCTTATCATCCCCCCTGTAGACATTCATTGCCAGTGGTTTGGTATTGGGGATGATTTTAACATCGATGATTCTTTCAGGCTTCCTTCGGCTTGTCATTGTCGGTTGTAATGATCAATCCTTTCTAGCCTGAGCTCTTCGGCTTTCCTTTTCTTTGCTTCATCTGCTTTCTCATTGCATCATTTGAGCAGCTGAGCAGCCTTGAACTTTTGTCCTGCCTGCCCCTTTTGAAGCTTGCTCGCATCTAGTCCCATGTTCTCAGCTTCTTCGGCGACAACTTTAGCGGTGCTTCCCTGTTCCTTTTCTCTTCCTCAACTAGTTTCAATCTTCTTTCTTCTTTAGCAAGATGTTTACTTAGCTGATCTGGTGTGAGCAGGTATCCAGTGTCACCGATTTTATAGGGAATCTTCTCAGGCTCAGCAGTTGTCATTATGCCTTTGCCTTTGTCCTGGCCTGAGGAAGATGATGCGATCAAAGGGGGTGTAGTTGTCATGATAGGTGGTGTGACTACTGTCAGTGTTGTTGTTGTTGTTGTTGATGTTGGTGGTGGGACCGATGAGATTGGTATTGCTGATACTGGTGCAGATGATGTAGGAGCAACTGAGACTGGTGGTGTTTGCTCCCCCTCAGTGTGAAGAGGAGTTTCTTCAGCAGTATTCTCCCCTTCAACTGTTGCCGGAGTGTCAGTGAGGGCAAGAGTTGGTGTTGTGCTTGAGGGGGACGGGCGCTTGACCCTTGAAGGCCTGATAGATTTCAATCATCATAGCCTTAATCTCTGAAGTGTCTGTCTGAATGCCAGTGACCTTTGCATCCAAGTTAGCCTGAGAAAGCTCCAAGGCAGTCATCCGGGGACCAAGATTATAGGCCGGGAAGAGGATGCAGCCATGGTCGCCACCTGTGTATTCAGAGAGTCCATTGTAGCTTGAAGAGACGGGTGATGATGGAAGACCCTAAATATGTGCAGATTTGAGCAGATCTAACAGTTCAGTAAGGCGTGAAGATTGTTGCAAGTATGCCTCAGTAGCCTTTAGCACTTGAGAGTTAAGAGCTGGGTCTTCTTTGACAAACTCCTTGATTTCATCGATCTTTGTGCCAGCATCCTGAAGGTGCCTTAAGAAGTTAGCCATATTTTCATCCAGTCGGTGAATTTGGTCATACATCAAGTCCCTGTGCTCATGAACATTTTCATCGAAGCCCTGTACCTCTGCTTTTAAATCTGCATAACTTGCAACAGCCTCAGTATGTTGTTCCCACAATGTTTTAGTAACCCCTGAGTATAGCTTCCTTGAAGCCACTGGTGATCACTGAGCCAACTGCTTTTCAGTGAGGGGAAGAACATTGTCAAACTCTTTGAATTCATCAGAGCTTGAGGAGGATTCGAAGCATGTTCATCATGTTGGAATGGGGATTCAGTATGCTCCTTTGGATCGGTGAGGCTCTTGTTGATTGAACCTCAGCGTCCATTTCTTCTCGGTGATAAAATTTCATCTTCAGTTTCAGCAAGATCATCCTCTGAGAATAGAATACCAGTGACATCAGCAATAGTGAGCAAGGGGTTGGTGATGGGTTCCATATCAGTGGGTGGTATATATCCCTCTGAGTCTTTGTCCCCGTTGACCCTCGACACTGGTGGGAGTTTCGTGCCTTCTCGGAGTCGGGATTGGTTTAAGGTTCCGTATCGGCGGGTTGTTTCTTTCCCTCCGAGTCTTTGTCCCCCTGTGACCCTTGAGACACTGGTGGGTGTTTCCCAGTGCCTTTGGCGGAGTCAGTGATTGTTGTATCCCTATCAGTGGGTTGTTTGTTTCCCCTGAGTCTTTGGGATCGATCGGTGTGGCCTCGACAAAGACTTGGATTTGTTAATGTCATCATCAGGCGTGGTGGAAGGCGCTCCCCTACCGGCGGGTTGTTTGTTTCCCTCTGGATCTTGGGGAGTAGTAGGTGTGACCAAGGGCACTGACTGTGATGTATCGTGTCCTTCGTTTTCACGGGGGTGGTTGTTGCCTGGTCAGTGGGTGTCTGTTTAGTCTTGGGCTTAATGTGCCTCTTAGGCTGTGCTCCTGAAGCCTCGGGCCCTGAGATTTTGGTTTAGTCTTAGTCCCAGTCTGAGACTTCCCTTTCTCTTTTAGGAGCGGGTTTGGAGACACTGATCTACTTTGATTGTTTACAGCAATCATGTGGGCCGTCAATTCAATGAGAGTGACAAGGGATGGGTCCTTTTGAAAATTTGATGGGCTCAGGATGCTAGGTAAATTTCCAAAATTTTCATCCTGAGTATAATTTGAACCCGATAGCGATTGCAAAGCACAAAAGACAAACCTAGGATACGAAACGTACTTCGTCCTAGTTTTGCTCTGTAGCTTCGTTACAAGATCACTGTAAATGATCTCCCCTATGTCGACAGTGACCCCATTCATCAAGCAGTATGCCATCATCAACTGAATAGAGTTAACTTGTTCAGTGGATGAGTGGTTCCCACCGAGGACCTGAATCACAAAAGTGAAGAGGATCCTCCAAGCCACGGGGAATAAGCTTTTAGTGACAGGGGTTTTGTCCAAAAAAGTTGGATCTAAAACAATTTGTTTTAACCCATCCTTCATTGTGGAGGGTTCAGGATGGGCGACATAAGTACCTTTGTTATAATCTAACCCTGTTGAAGTGCAAAATGTTTTGTAATCCAGGGTGTATTGTTGCCCCATTAAGACTGAATCGATGAGATACTCCTGAGTGGTCTAAGGGTATTCTCATCAGTAGAAGGTGTCGGGTCAGAGGCTTTAGCTGTAGCCCAAAATTCCCTGAGGTAGTTTGGAGTACAGTACTTGAGGACATTTGACAAAGGCCGTTTTGAGTGGGCAGTTGAATAAACATTTTATAATGTCTTTATAGGTTGGGACACTTTCAGGGTATTCAAAATTTCCTATGACATTATTTGTTTTAAATTCAACGTTAGTAAGATCCCCTACCTACTGAGAAGCAAACTGGAGAGATTGTGTTCTAGCCATTTCTATTAAAAAAATATTTTAGGAAAAAAATGTTTTGACTAGAACAATCAAAGTATTTGGATCTCTCAAGTTTGTGATGAAAAACTTTTGTAAATGTTTACAAGGAGGGTTTTCCAAAAGAGTTTTTGAAGATTTTGAGAACACACAAAAATTTTTTGGATTTGAGAAAGGATTTTGACAGAGTTTAGTCGCAGAAAATAATTTGTGTGTGTTTTGTAGTTTTTGAAGAGGGTATTTATAGAGAAGTGAGAGGGGTGGTTTTTGTATAAATGTGGATATGTAAAGACCATTTTTGAAATCGTTTAATATTCCACATTTAATGCCACCCACCACTTCACGCAGTAAAATCCCGTCTTTCAAGGAAAACAGTTGCAATGCACAGTAAAAGTGCACTTTAGCAGTAATAAAATATCCATAGGATATTTTATGTGAGAGAAGGCATTTAATGCCAAGTGGGGTGAGGTAAATGATGATACTCTTGACAGTAAGACATGTATTCCTATATTAAATTGGTGGGATTACCAACCTAGGACATTTAAGTAACTAATACTTGGAGCATTTAGTTACTCATTCAATGATTATTGTCAGGGACCCTGAGTGAGTCTTACTCATTCAGTGAGAGGTTTGTTTTGGATGTTCAGGGAGAATGAACCATTTCAGTGATCTTACTGAGATTGGTTTTCAGATACCTGACTTTCAATGTCAAGCATTCCCAATTCAGCTTTCGGTCTCCTGAAGGTAGGTTCATCCAAGGGTTTTGTGAAGATATCGGCCAGTTGATATTCAGTAGGGATGAAATGAAGTTCAATGTCACCCTTCATTATGTGATCCCCGATGAAGTGATATCTGATATCAATGCGTTTGGTTCTTTGGTGGAGGACAGGGTTGTTGGAGATTGCAATAGCACTGGTATTATCACGGAAGATGGGCACCATTTTGTAATGGATGTCATAGTCACTGAGTTGACTTTTCATCCATAATACATTGGCACAGCATCTGCTGCAGGTACATATTCAGCTTCAGCTGAGGACATAGCCACTGATTGTTGCTTTTTAGCACTCCAACAAACTAGTTTTCCTCCTAAAATTGACAGGACCACTGAGGTACTTTTACTGTCCATGTTGCGCCAGCATAATCGAATCGAGTAACCCTTGAGATCAAACCCTGAGCATCTTGGAGAATAGAGTCCAAGGCTAGGGGTTCCCTTCAGGTACCTGAGTATTCTTTTGGCTGCAGTGAGATGGGATTCTTTAGGATTGGACTGATATCTTGCTATTAGACAGACTAAGAATTGGATATCTGGTCTAGAAGCAGTTAAATACATCAGTGAGCCTACAATCCCTCTGAAATGAGTTTGATTGACTGATTTTCCAGTGAGATCGAGGTCCAAGGTTGTTAGGTGGGACCATTGGAGTTTTCACGAGGCACGGTCAGATATCTCATATTTTTTCAAGAGATTCCTGGTATATTTCTCTTGGTGATGGATATTCCTTTATCAGTTTGCCTGATTTGTAGTCCAAGAAAGTATGTGAGTTCCCCATCATGCTCATTTCAAACTTTTTAGTCATCAATTTTTCAAACTGTTTGCAAAGTTTGTAGTTTGTTGAGCCAAAGA
This sequence comes from Chrysanthemum makinoi, assembly GCA_910596185.1. Taxonomy (NCBI): domain Eukaryota; kingdom Viridiplantae; phylum Streptophyta; class Magnoliopsida; order Asterales; family Asteraceae; genus Chrysanthemum; species Chrysanthemum makinoi. The sequence continues at coordinate 167,302,693 of OU343218.1, forward strand.
TGATGTCATCAACATACACTTGGACTAGAATCACATCCTGTTGAGTTCTATAGACAAACAGTGTGTTGTCTATCTTTCCTCTGACAAACTTGTTTTGTATCAGGAAGGCTGAGAGAGTTTCATACCATGCCACAGGAGCTTGTTTAAGTCAATAAAGAGCTTTGTCAAGCTTGCAGACATAGTCAGGGAATTCACTACTCTCAAAGCACGGAGGTTCTTGAACATATACATCTTTCTTGAGATCACCATTTAAGAATGCACTTTTAACATCCATTTGGTAGACCTTGAAGTTCATGTATGTTGCATATGCAAGAAAGATCCTGATGGCTTCCATTCTTGCAACATGAGCAAATGTTTCATCATAGTCAATGCCTTCTTGTTGACTGTAACCTTTGGCTACAAGTCGGGCTTTGTTTTTAATGACAGTGCCGTTTTCATCAGTTTTGTTTCTGAAAACCCACTTCATTCCTATGACGACTACATCCTGAGGACATTTGATCAAGGTCATGACCTTATTTTTATCAAACTGTTGCAGTTCTTCTTGCATAGCCTAAACCCAGCTTGGGTATTTTAGAGCCTCAGTGACATTTTGGGTTCTATTTCGATAGGTAATCGGTGTATAGACATTCATTGGCTGAAGCTGCAGTTAAGTTAGCAACCATGCTTCTAGTGAGCATTCCCTCAGTGGGTTCACCAATGATGTTTACAAGCTCAATGTCCCGAGTTCTTGTCCACTTACTTTGTGGTCTAGGATCTGAGCTTAAAGATGTCACTGGGAGTTCAGGTGTGAGTTCAGGTGCAAGAACCACAGGGATCATTTAGATCATCGTCGAGGTGACTTGTTGGTAGAGGTTCTTGAGTTATAGGATCCGATCATATGGATCGGTGTTACCTAACCCAGTAGACAGACGGTGATTATCAATGATTTCACTGATAGTTGGTTGAGACAGGTTGTGAGGTAAGACATAATATGAGATGTCAGCATCAGCTTGGTATGAGGAATTGGTTTTGATGTTGTACTCATCAGGAGGATATCTTAATGAGTTATCAATTCCAATTTCTTCCACTGAAGTGTTGGTGAATCTGATGCTTTCTATACTTTCATCAAAGGTGACATGATAGGTTTCCTCAACTTGTTGTCTCCTTGTGTTAAATACCCGGAAGGCTTTGGAGATCAGTGAGTAACCTAGAAAGTATCCATCATCAGCTTTAGCATCGAACTTGCCTAGATGATCCTTGTGGTTATGAAAAAACACAGGACATCCAAACACATGGAAGTAGCTGATGTCAGGAAGTCTACCTTTGAATATCTCATATGGGGTTTTATTATGTCTTTTGACAATGATTGACCTATTTTGAGTGTAACAGGCTGTTTTAACTGCTTCAGTCCAGAAATGCTTTGAAAGAGCTGAGCCATTTAACATGGTTCTTGCAACCTCAATGAGAGTTCTGTTCTTCCTTTCACTACCCATTTTGTTCAGGGGTATAAGGAGATGAAATTTTTTGGGAGATTCCCTTCTCATTACAGAAATTCTCAAGCTCGGCATTTCTAAATTCAGTACCATTGTCAGTTCTGATTTGTTTCACTGTAATGTCATTCTGGTTTTCAATGTTCCTGATAAATGACATTATAGTATCAGCTGCTTGACTCTTTTTGGAAAGAAAGTATACCCAAGTGTATCTTGAATACTCATCAACAATGACAAGTGTATACTTCTCATACTGGATTGATCTAGGACTGACTGGTCCAAAGAGATCCATATGCAAGAGGTGGCAGCTTTTGATAGAGAAGTTTTGCTTGGTTTTGAAAGATGCTCTTTTATGTTTGCCTTTTCACAGGCTGAGCATGGTTTATCTTTTGCAAAAACCAGTGATGGTAAGCCAAGGACCTTGTTTTGTTTTGCCAAGTTGTTGATGTTTTTGAAGTTTAAGTGTGAGAGTCTCTTGTGCCACAGCCGTTGATAGTTTCAGTGGCTTTGGCAAAGAGACAAGTTCCATCTTTAGAGAGAGTTGACATGTCTAAGACATAAACATCGTCTCTCCTGGGAGCAATCAACACAACTTCCTTGTTGGCATTGAAAATGGTACCTTGTTTGTCATTGAATTGTACAATGTACTTAGCATCACATAGTTGACTGACACTGATGAGATTGTATTTGAGACCATTGACATAAGCAATCCTAGAGAAAACTATTCCATTACAGTTCTTGAACCATAACCTTCAGTAGGACATGATGAGTTATCACCAAACACTACCTTTGGCCCTGGTTCCTTTACATACTTGTGCAGATATTCCTTCACACCAGTCATACTTCTTGAACATCCACTGTCTAGATGCAAGATAGGTTCCTTGGCATGCCTCTGCACAAGTAGTAAACTGAATTAGTTTCTCTTCGTAACCCACTTACTAGTGGGTTTGGGTCTCATGGTCTCTTTGAATTGAGCAATCGATTCATGGTCAGTGGTGGAGTGCAATGAGCTACCACAGGTTTTACATCTAGAGACAGAGGATGACTCTGTGGATTTTGGTTGTTTTGAACTTCTTCTTGCATGGATGACATTGTCATGCTGAGATGTCTTATGAGCTGTGTTACCGCAAATATCACGGCATGTGTTCATAAGACAATCATCGGAGCGATGATCATTAAAGCCACAATGTGGGCAAGGAGGAAAAGGCTTTGCTCCCAACTTTTGAGCTTTGGATGAAGAAGCATACTGATGACCAACTTTGGTGTAGTTTTCTTGACTGAGAGAGCTCACATATTGCAAGTGGTCAGCAGTCCTGTGATCATCCTTTTAACAGATCATGCAAAAAAGGATTCTATAACAATTGTCGTGGTATGGGTATAGTGGCACAGATCACACTACGCTTATTTTTGGTGGTGGCTTTTGACTTTGAAGAACTAGAGGAAGCTGACTTTGTCTCCTTGATTGGTTCAGAGACCTTTTCAATAGATTCCATTTTGTCAGTTAGCTTTCTCACAAGTTCAGTCAGTTGCTGAATCTGATCAGCTTCAGTGGGGACTGAGGATGTGGAATTTTCAGTGGGGGTGGATTCTTGTTGAGTTGGTTTTGATGGTCTTTTCAAAATGGTTCTACCAAGTCCAGACCTTTCTTTGGGAGAGTGTGGATTGTAATGTAATGGAGTAAGCTCGAGCTAGGATCGCACCCGAAGAGGTTCCAAAGGTGGAAGTGGAGCTTGAGATTCATCTTGAGACTTCAGAGATGTGTTCAATACCACTGGGCACATCAGGGAGTCCAAGCATGCTCTTTAGAGCTTGACTTTCAGGCTCTAGAATTTTTCTAGAGTCAAAGTTAGGAAGCTTACTATCAGGATTAAGTCTTTCAATCCAATCACTGGTCTTGGGAACAGACAACATATTGGAAATCATGCCACCAGACACAAATGGTTTAGGACTCTGGTCTTTGTTAAGAGAGTCAGTAAGATGATGTTCACCTATGACTCTCTTTTTGCTACTGGGGGCACCCACAGCATCAAAGACTCTTGGATTCTTGGTGGTCCAGCTATCAATGATTTCCTTTTCTTTCTTAAGTTCATCTTGAAGAGCCGATTTCTTTTAACTAATTCAGTGTTTTGAATCAGTAAGGTGATAGCCTCAAGCTTGTTTTGTTTTAACACAAGTAACTCATCCCTACACTTATTCAATTCAAAACTTAACTTGTTGTACTTAGAAAAAGATTTAGTCTTTGCTCTTCTACAAACTTAAGATCAACATTGATATAGTTCATATAGGACTGCCAATCAGAATCATCATCCATAGAAAGTAGAATATTTACCTTCTTCATTGTGATGTTGACCCATTCTCCATTTCGGGCATGATTCTTTCCAACAGCTAGCTTGTCTTCTTCTGAGAGGGCCATCAGTGCGCTGACATGCACCATTTCATCATCGATGAGACGGCTCTTCATCCCATCGAAGGTTTTACTGCAACAAGACCTTTATTTTTACCCTGCACAGATTGAACACTTTTTGGTTCTGAGGGACTGGCCTCGAGTAATGTAAGCTTAGCTTTGATCTTCCTATACTTGGCTTCAAAATCTATTGTTTTGTTCTGGGTAGATTTATTCTGAAGGTTTTGATGAGACTGATAGATTTTAGGTTGAAATTTGCTAAAGCCTGAGGACTGATTTGACCATGATGGTCTGTAAGAAGGTTCAGAAATTGTTTTTGAAAAACAGTCCTTTGCAAAATGACCCTTTTGTGACACTTAAAGCATTCAGTGTCCTCGTTAGCTTTAGCAGTTGAAAAACCTTTGTTTCTTTTAATAAACCTTCGAGAGTTTGCAAGGAGTGCCTTTTCACGAAATTCAGCGTTGGTCATTTAGGTACTCCTCACTTGATCTCTCATCGGCTCATCATCGAATTTTCTTGAAAATATTGAACCACATTGTTAGAAAAGAAGGCAGTTGATATAGGTGAGGTGATGGTCGGGGACTTCTTGACTTCCTGAGACTTCTTTAAGTCAGGGTATCGTCTGTTGATGAGGTTTTCCTCATAGACAAATTTCCATAAATTTCAGGAAGCTCAAGAGTTTGGATGTGATTTGCATTTCTAAGTCCTTGAGAGAAGTTTAACCATTTCTCAGGGAGACAATTAACAAAACCAACATTTATCTCATGTTTGGATAACTCAACACCATCATTAGCCAGTTCATTTAAAAGAGTTTTGTAACGGGTGTAAGTTTGAGAGAGAGTTTTAGAGTCCTTAGCCCTGAAGGTGTTATACTCAAGTTTCAGGTCCATTATCCTGTTTTCCTTGGTATCGGATGGGCCTTCATGGCTATGGACCAGGTCATCCCAGGTTTGTTTAGCCGTGTTACAACTTATAACTGACTCCATTATATCATCAGGAAGACATGATATGATGATACTTTTGAGTCTTTGGTCCTGTTTGACCACTCTCCTTTCATCTGAGTCACTGAGCTTCAGGTTTGGACAAACCTTCAGCAGTCTTTGGGACAAACGGGCCCTCATTAATACACTTGATATAATAAGGTTCCATCCCAATCAAATAGCAAAGCATACGCTTTTTCCATTTGTTGAATTTGCTAACTTCAAGTCTAGGGGCAACAGCTGAATAAGCTCCACCCTTTTATCGACTAGTTGGGGTACATCAATTTCAGCCATAGGAATCCTGATTTAAAAACGTTTTAGAGCGGCTTAAAGGTTTTATAATCAGCCTGCTCTGATACCACTTGTTATTCCCTATTCACTATTGTTAAAAAGGACAATTAAGTACTTAAAGCAATTTAACAGTGAATAATGGCTGAAGTTAACATAAGTAAAACACACAGAGTAATTTTCAACATCATATTCTTATTAGAAATAAATCAAAAGAATACGTTACCAAGTACTTGCGGAATAGTACCTGGGATTGAAATGACAAAGTTTGGGTGACTCCTCTCTAAGCTCAGGCTAAGTCTGAGCACAACTCTTAGGACCCACTGATCTAGCTCAAGGATAAAGTTGTATTTGGAGGAGTGAAAAGTTGGCTTGTGTGTGTGTGTGTTTTTACAATTCACAAGCTTAAACTTTTCACTCATTCTCTTATGCTATTTATACAAGTATGATTATTAGCTTTATCCTAGAAGACAAAAACATGGATCACAGCAAACACGAATATTGATATATTCGGTTCTTCGTTCACCTTTCTATAGTAGGCGGCGCAGCTTCTTTCCTTGATAGAGAATCGCCGCTTACTATAAATGGGAAGATATGATCTTGATAGATTGAGACTATGTATAGACTGGATAAACACTTGAGGGACTTAGTTTTATCCGGGTAAAACTTTCCCGCCTAATCCAGCTCATTCTTCAGTCTTTAAAGTCTTGATCTCTTCTTTCGTTTATCTTCAGTGTTTAACAGTTGGAGAGGAGTCGAAGGGATTCAGTGAGTTATTGTCATCACTCACTGAATCCACTATCTTCTTCTTGACTTAGTCTTCACCCTTTAAGTTCCGCCTTGCAGAGTGGAGAGGCTCCTTCTTCGCCTCATACTAAGTGTCTTGAAGATAGCTCACTGAGAGACTATGCGCTCAGTGACCTGATTGTGTTTAACGGATTAAATACTTAAGATATTTTCTATTCAAATCCTAGTTTAAGGAGTTTGGGTATTTACTGAACCCAACATTATCCCCCTATTTGGATATACAAATAGCCTAAGTGTTTGATCAGTGTAAGTGAGCAAAAGGCTTCTTCTTACACTGAATGTACTAATGAATACAATAAGGAACATTTGAGTAATTTGACAAGAACATACATCTTTTATTGATCAGATTACATATTTCCTATCACTAGTACAAAAGGATAAAATGATGTCGGTCCAGGATGGATACCCGCTTGAGCTTCACTTTCTTAGTGATGAGTGTTTCCCTGTCAGGATGGTCTCTTATCTTTGCATTCAGGTCTTGACAGAACCTGATGTTTGCTGGGGATTGGATCTGAGAGGCCACGGTATATAGTGATCATTGCAGCTACACCGGCTGATCAATATCACTCCATCTTTGAAATGCTGGGTTTCCATAAACATCAATGTGGAATAGCCCTCTTCGGGCTCTTCAATCACCAAACAGTTCACAAATTTGACACCCTCAGCAGTGACTCTCTATTGCATTCTAGGCGGGCACTTTGATTTCAGATTGGAACTCAACTCTTTTCCTTTTTCCAGTGGAAGCTTGTGGTTGAGATCCTTGAGGTGCGATCAAGGCGGTGAATTCATTGGTGGTGCATCCCTCACCTTTCATATCTTTTCTTTGAGCATTTTCATCAGCTCCTTGACCACCTTGTTTTGCTTCTTTTCAATAATTGGACCAAGTTCATCGAGTTCAGTGATCCCAAAGTCGGTGAATTTTAGGGGATCATGAATCTCGAAATGTCTCTTATCATCCCCCATGTAGACATTCATTGCCAGTGGTTTGGTATTGGGGATGATTTTAACATCGATGATTCTTTCGGCTTCCTTGGCTTGTCATTGTCCAGATGTAATGATCAATCCTTTCTAGCCTGAGCTCTTCGGCTTTCCTTTTCTTTGCTTCATACTGCTTTCTCATTGCAGTCATTTGAGCAGCCTGAGCAGCCTTGAACTTTTGTCCTGCCTGACCTTTTTGAAGCTTGCTCGCATCTAGTCCCATGTTCTCAGCTTCTTCGGCGACAACTTTAGCCAGTGCTTCCCTGTTGGATAAATTTGTCCCACATAGATGGATGATACAAGTAAAAGATTACTTATAAAGATGAAGTAAAAATAAATATTCAATAAATCATGTGGGTTACTTTAAAAAGTATAATTATTAATATTCAAATATATATATATATATATATATATATATATATATATATATATATATATATATATATAAATCATGTGTACTTATTAAAATTTACCATTATTAGCAAGTGTTGAATCTTAATTTTTTAAGCCTTCTTTTTTAGGAATGTCCCAAATGCTTTATAATATAGTATAGATATGTGTAAATGTGTATAATCATATAATTAGGACTTTACGCCTTTGCATCCTTTGCTTTGAAAAAATCGTCCGATTTTTATAAAACATAGTTTTTACGGTAAGTTTTATTAAAAAAATTCCAAAAGACGCATATGTTGATTCTCGAGGCACTCTTGCGATTTAATAATATTTTTTGAACATTGTATTTTAGTATGCATTTTTAAACTCTATTGATTTAACAATATCGTTTTCGGACGACTTTTATGGGCTAGCCGAACCGGTGGTGACTCCGGTTACCGGTTGAACCCGTTGGCCCGGTCCGTTTTTTAAAACCATATGTACCATGAACTTGTTTACATATAAATTGCATTAAGATTTGTGTGTTTTATTAGTTTGTACAATATGTATAATAACAAGTAATTTTCATATTATGGGTGTTTTAAAAATAATATTTATTAGATATTTATTGTTATGGACGTTTTTTTCTCTTATATTAAATTACTTTTTATTCTTTTATTATTATTTGTTAAAACATTTATAAAAAAAGTGCTTTAAAGTGTTGCAACAAATGCTATTATATATGTACTTATTAAAATTTGCCATTATTAGCAAGTGTTACATCTTAATTTTTTAAGCCTTCCTTTTTAGGAATGTCCCAAATGCTTTATAATATAGTATAGATATGTGTAAATGTGTATAATCATATAATTAGGACTTTACGCCTTTGCATCTTTTGCTTTGAAAAAATCGTCCGATTTTTATAAAACATAGTTTTTACGGTAAGTTTTATTAAAAAAATTCCAAAAGACGCATATGTTGATTCTCAAGGCACTCTTGCGATTTAATAATATTTTTTGAACATTGTATTTTAGTATGCATTTTTAAACTCTATTGATTTAAAAATATCGTTTTCGGACGACTTTTATGGGCTAGCCGAACCGGTGGTGACTCCGGTTACCGGTTGAACCCGTTGGCCCGGTCCGTTTTTTAAAACCATATGTACCATGAACTTGTTTACATATAAATTGAATGAAGATTTGTGTGTTTTATTAGTTTGTACAATATGTATAATAACAAGTAATTTTCATATTATGGGTGTTTTAAAAATAACATTTATTAGGTATTTATTGTTATGGACGTTTTTTTCTCTTATATTAAATTACTTTTTATTCTTTTATTATTTGTTTTAAAAAACATTTCTAAAAAAAGTGCTTTAAAGTGTTGCAATAAATGCTATTATAGATGTACTTATTAAAATTTGCCATTATTAGCAAGTGTTGAATCTTAATTTTTTAAGATTCCTTTTTAAGAATGTCTCTAGTGCTTTATAACATACTATAGATTAAGATATAACCCATATCTCCATAAGAAAATAAAAGTGACCCATGTTTGCAAGGAAAAGTGAAAAGTGGCACCATATTTGCAAAAATCTCCACTGGACTGATGGGATAAATTGGTCTGGCTCATAGACATTTTGATTGCCACTTAACTGCTTGGTTATACAAATGATAAGAGGGTATAATAGTAATTAACATACAAAAAGCTTTGTGAAAATTTTGAACGCTCCTCTTTAGAGCGTTGCATTTTTGGAGCTATTTTTATTAATAAAAGCTTTCAGTTATTACATTAAAACAAAGCTTTTTATTTAGTTCGAGCTTTATTTTGAAAATTAAAAACTAACAACTCTAAAAAAGCTTTAAAATCAAGCTTACCAAACAGGCCCATAGACTATTAGCTGTTGAAGAAACCACAATACATGAATTCCAATACAAACATGTTATATCCAAATTAAAAGCTCAATAAAACATTCATAGCTGCAAATACATCATGTCAACTATAAACATTGATGTTGTACTGGTTACAAATATAAAAACTATCTTAACTTATTTTCATGCTAATTAACATTTGATTTTTTTTCAGCAAACATTCCTAGTATATACCCTGAGATGTCACATAACACATCAAAAGAGCAACAAAATTTGTTATACTTCATCTCTTAGGAACTTCCAACTTTAAATAGCAAGCGAACCATCAACCTCTACTCCATTGATCCATTAATGGTTAGTAGAATTAGGCTTTTGAAGACTAACTAACGAGTAGTAAGCTCCAGTAGGCCCTTTCGCTAGCAATGACCTGTGGTTCCCTTTCTCGACCACCTTACCCTTCTCCAAAACCGCGATAGTATCACAACTTTGTATGGTACTCAAGCGATGGGCTACTACTACACTAGTCCGACCCACCATTCACTCGAGTGCATCTTGCACTACTTTCTCTGACTGACTATCTAGTGCACTAGTTGCTTCGTCTAGTAACAGGACTGCGGGATTTTTTAACACAGCGCGGGCTATAGCAATGCGTTGTTTTTGTCCTCCAGATAGTTGTACCCCTCGATTACCACAGGACGTATCATACCCATCCTTCAAATTTGCTATAAAATCATGAGCATTTGCTGCTTTTGCAGCCTCAATGATCTCTGTTTCAGTAACAACCTCACTAGCCCCGTATATGATGTTTTCACGAATAGTGCCAGCGAATAACGCCGGCTCTTGGCTCACAAGCGCAATATACTTCCTTAGAGCTCTTAAATGATACGACCTTATATCTCTTCCGTCAAGTTTGACAATGCCGTTCAGTGGATCATAAAACCGCTCAATTAGACCAATTATGGTAGATTTTCCAGACCCACTTTGTCCAACCAACGCAGTTGATTTCCCAGCTTCAATATTGATGGAGAATCCTTTGAAAATCATGATAGCAGGTCGAGCAGGGTATGCGAAGTCCACATCGCGTATCTCTACATGGCCTGTAACGATTTTGGGGATTTCACCTTCAGGGTCTTCCGGTTCTATCAAAGTATAGCGGTCCAACACCGCAAAAACAGACTGCACTGCATCAGACCCTTTGGCTAGATCATTTGTCATGGTACCAGTTTCTGCAATGACCCTCCCGGTGCTAGATAAGATCATATATGTTTGGAAAAATGCTTTTGACTCAAGTTCACCATCGCGAATCAGTTTTCCGCCATACCAGAAAGATAGAGCCCAAGTAAGAGCCATAAGGCTCTGAGAAAACCCAAGACCAAATCCAGCATACCATGCTTGCTTGATGCTTTCTCGCATTGGCGCTATTTGGGTGTCAGCAAGCATTTTAAGGATTCGTGATTGAGATGAAAAGGCAGTGACTGTACGTAGATTTGAGACTGCTTCGGCTGCAAGTTTGCTACTTTCATCTTGTGATTTCATAGCTTTCTGTAACATGTTCATTAACAAAACTCGTTTGCAATAATAGCAGATGATAATAACCGGTTGACATGCGATCATAACCAATGCCAGTTTCCACGCAATCACCAACCCCATTGTGAAAGCAATCATTACTGCAGAGAACGCGTGAATAAGAAGAGCAAATCGATCACCCACCAATGACCGCACCTGCACAATTATTTTTTATACATTAAAATGCCACCTACACTAAAATGCTTATAAAAAAATAAACAAAAGGTACATACCACGTTGGCATCTTTAGCGAGCCTGGAACAGATGGCACCACTTGAATTTTCATCTTGATCGAACCACCCAATTTCAAACGTGAGAATCTTTGACAACATCCTTTCACGAATCCTTTTCGTTAACTGTTCACCCATGGCTGCAAAATTGTAATGCTGAATAATATTGATTACCATCGAGAAAACTCCCAAACTAGCAAAACAAAGTGAATAAATCATTGTTCTGCGCTTGATCTCATCATGATCTTCCAAGAAATACATCGATATCACTGACCCCATTCCAAAAGCATAAAGTGGCTGAATAGCACCAAACAGAATCGCGCCAGTGCTCCCTAGCAACGCTTCTTTCCATTCAGGAATATTCATTGCTAAAAGTCTCTTGAAGGACGGAACTGGGATTTCTTGGTTGGCAGCCAAGGTAAAGTTCTCACCTCCACCATGGCTGACCGAGTTTGTAGAGCTTGACCTGCTCACTGTTGACGGCCTATGACTGCTCACTGTTGACTGCCTATGACTGCTCATGTTTTGGAGATCACATATTGAGGTGAACGACGATGGTCCAGCTAGATAAGGATTTGTGGGTTCATCATTTTTTTTGGTTTCTTGGAGGCGAACGAGTGATGTGTAAAATCCATTTTCAAGTTGAATGAGGTCATCATGGGAACCAGACTCGACCACCTTTCCATTTTGGACCACTACTATAACGTCAGCATTTCTAATAGTTGAGAGGCGATGAGCAACAACTATTGTGGTTCGACCAACAGCTGCTTGATCAAGTGCCTCTTGAACCAGTCGTTCTGACTCTGTATCGAGTGCACTTGTAGCCTCATCCAAAAGAAGGATACAAGGCGACTTGATAATAGCACGAGCAATAGCAATTCTTTGTTTTTGGCCACCTGACATTTGAAATCCTCTTTCACCTACCTGTTATTTACAACAAATTCAATCACAAATTAAAATGTATTTAGTATATGTATTATAAAGAGTTTCAGCAATTTTGATAATAATATTATCAAAAAGTATAAAACAAGCATTGAGAAGGTGTCATGTTACTGGTGACATATCTGAAACATGCTTATTCTGCTTATAATCCTGGCCTACAGTATTGAAGCAAGCTTCCATGTGGCCAAAAACATGCTTATTCTGCTTATAATCATGTAAGAAAACTTGTACTTTTAGAGTTGACAATCGTAAGGAGCCAAAGAGAAGATATGCCTGATAATTTTTAATTGCAGTGTTGCATATACAATACATTTTGTTTAAAATAATGATCGGAACTTGTGATGCAGTTTGTGTCATGTTTTATCCCTACACCCCATGTTTCTATTTGTAATTTTTTGACTTTAAAGCAACAACTATTACCAAAAGTGTCAGCAGATACGATCATAAATGGCTACAATATATTTTTAGTGCTCTCCTTTTATACTTATCTACATCTAACTCTTTGGATCATTTTCTCACAAGAAACCACCAAGAATCGAAAATATGGCTAATGATGTTTTAACCATTTTATTTTTATAATTGAATCATAAAGCACTAAGAAAAAGTTTTGTTAATAAAAAATGTGTTTTGCTAACCATAATCCTATAAGTTATGTTAAGCATTCCAATCATTTTAAACATGCAATGTGATGTTAAACAAGCCTATAAAATATAAGAAACAACGGATCAACCCAAGTCAACTTGTTTCCGTAATCTCAAAAAATATTAAAACCGTACCATTCTAACCCATTACTCAACAAGCATGTAATAGTGTAAATTGTTAACAATTGAAGCTAAAAGATGAAAGGGTAGAAATAACCTGAGTGTCATAGGCTTGAGGTAACTGAGAGATGAAGTTATGAGCATTTGAAGCTTTTGCAGCTAAAATGACTTCATCGATGGTTGCATCTTCCTTGCCGAAAAGTATGTTTTCTTTTATGGAAGTCGCAAATAGAGCGGGTTCTTGACTCACTAACCCCATTTGTGATCTTAGCCATTTAAGTTGTAACTTATCAATCCTCACCCCATCTATACTAATCTCTCCTCTTAGAGGAGCATAAAATCTTTGCAACAATGCAATCACAGTCGATTTACCCGACCCACTCCCACCTACCAGTGCAACTGTCTTCCCAGCCGGAACCTTTAAGTTAAACCTTTTGAATATAACTGTTTCCGGTCTTGACGGGTATGCAAAAGTTACTCTTTTGAATTCGACTTCTCCCAATACTTGTTGCAATACCTCTCCCTCCATGTTGTCTGAATCGATAGAAGGTACTCTTTTGATGACATCTCTTATACGTTGGCTCGCAGCAAGTGCGTCTGAAAAGTACTTAACATTGGATAAGGCCGAACCTATTGCTCTGTGGTCGTCAAAATAAAAAAGAAATATATTGTTGAAATCTATCATTAAATAATGATAATAAGAAATTGAATTACATCACCCTCAATAAAAATAAAAAGGTCAATTACACCATGAGGTATTTTCTTTCACATGAATAAATGAAACTGCATATTGGTTACAACTGAAAATGAAAAGGTTATCTCTTATTCTTTTCTAGACATAACACCTAAAATTGTGGCATATGGAAAAAAAATGCTGGAATAGAAAATAAATAAAGAAATAACAGAATTAACTTACAGTCCACCAACGGCAATAGATGCTCCAACAGCAAACACAGTTCCTCCTTTAGCTCCATGATACATCACCAACTCACTTCCATACCAACACAAAAATGCCCATACAGCATACACGATACCGTTGCTACCAATAGCTAATCCTTTAGCCAACCCTTGCTTTAAACCTAACTTCAATGTTCCTTGCAAAGCATCAGAGTACTCGGTAATGGCCTTATTTTCACCAACATACGAATAAACTGTCCTTATGGACGAAATTGCTTGTTCGGCCACGTTACCAGCCTTATTATACTCATCCCTAATCTTTCTTGATAAACTCATTAAAACCCTTCCATATATTAAACCAGGTATAACTAAAAGTATAATAAACGGAAGCCCAACAATCGCTAGCCTCCATAATAATATAAATGCCACTATATACGCCCCACCAACACTCGACATATTCATCACGAACGTAGGAACCTTTTCACTAATGACTTCCTGAATGAGGAGGCTGTCACTAGAAACACTGGTAATGATCTCGGCGGTGCTTGTAACATTTAAATCGAAATATGCAACTTCTTGCCTTAATACTGCTTTTAAGTAAGTTGACCTCAATCTTGATGCTTGCCTCTCTGCTGTTCTTGCCCAACAATACCCCTCTGCAACTTAACTAGATTATTTTCTTTACTTGATTATCATAGTAAACATACAAAAAATTAAATTATGACAAAAAAACCTACCAAGAAAACATGCAACCCATATTCCAATAGCCATGTAGCAAAGATTTAAAGCATTCTGTAACAAAAAAAATCCCAATTAGATTTTTTAACATATAATCAATATATAGTTGATATAGAAATCATGTGGGATCGCTTATTAAAATCAAAGTGTTTATATACTACCAACCTGCATATTTAAAAATGTTAATTTCTTAAACATAAGTAGTACCATACAAATACTCAAAACTTCGTATATTCTTAAAGAAGACAATACAAGATGCAGATTATATGATATACAGAGTTGTATATGAAGGTATGCGAAGTGTGCAGCCGCACAAGCCTCAAAGTTTTAGGCCTTCAAAATGTATACCCGCTATATGTCTGGGGCCTCAAAAATCAGTTCAAACAAAACTGTAACGAGAGTATGACTTTATGTTCACAAAAATTTGTTAGACTCTACTTTAAGTGGCGAGACTAACGACGAATTCAAAATAAAACATTGAAGCTAGATTATTAAAATGTTACGGTTTTTTATTTTAATTAACAGTTTGTATGATATATCCTATCAGCATGTTTATTTATCATACAAGTTTTACAAAGGGCCTTCGTTATTTCAACCACGCCCTGACGGCCCTTGATGATATACATGCTTTTCTAATATTCACCTGGTTCATTTTATCGATGAAGACACTCGTGGCTGATGCAGGATCAGAATCAGAAGCACCAATATTATTCATGATCTTGCTAGTAACAAGCAACATGGTCGGCATAGCGATGCCATCACCAACTGCACCTAAGAACCCAAGAAACATTAGAAGCATGTCGGTTCGGTCAGCATGCATGAAAATGGACCGAAATGATCCATTCCTGATCTTTCTGTGTGTTTGTATAGTCATGTTAACACAAGAATTTTAAGGTTGTCAGTGTGAGAGTCACAGTAACAGGGGACAGAAGATAGATTGGATACGTTATCAGTTTGAGGTAAATGAAGTGAATGGGCTAGGTGTATTAATTTATACGTGTCTTGAATGTATTGTAAACGTAAATGAAGTAAATTATGTTGGCATGTGGAGGAATGTAAGGAAACTAAGATGTGGTTACATGATTTGAATATAGTACAAGTTTTGACCAAATTCTTTTCTATATTAAATACGGAGTAACAGTTTTGCTAATAAAGTATTGGTCGAATTTCTTCTGTCACTAATGACGATTGTGGTTAAGTTAAGGCATCTGCAACAAGTAATACGTATGATGTTTGCATTTGGTCCCAACAATGTCATGTCCATTGTACGTATTGCTTTTTTTATTTCTTTCATTATGATAAGAAAAAAATGGGGAGCAAAGTTGATGAAGCTACGTAAAACTCTTTGGAACAAATAAAATATTAAGAGGCTTTTAATTTGTTATTCCCGTAAAGTCACTTTTTTCTTCTTTGGATGGTTTCACTAGTTGTGATTATTTAGATTATGGCTAATTACCAATCCGCCTAAGACTTAAAATTCAATATAATTAGTTCAAGTGATCTAAATAAAGATAGGTATATAAAACACGATGTGCCTAAGTCCTAACGTTTTTGTAACAACCTCCACGATCAGAGTTCATGGAACCATATGCATGGTACATATTAATGTGA
Organism: Chrysanthemum makinoi; assembly: GCA_910596185.1. Classification (NCBI taxonomy): domain Eukaryota; kingdom Viridiplantae; phylum Streptophyta; class Magnoliopsida; order Asterales; family Asteraceae; genus Chrysanthemum; species Chrysanthemum makinoi. The sequence goes on from OU343218.1 coordinate 167,318,604, forward strand.
TAATATATGATTCAGATTCTTTCAAGTTGATATGAAAATTAACGGGTTGTTTCTTCAAAAATAAAACAGTTTGGCAATTGAAGGCCTCAGTTTTCTTCAAAATAAAAGTCTCGCGTTCATACTAACGTAAATGATCTTAATCCGATAGGAAATTGTGTATATTAAAGAGGCTACAACTACACTAGTTAACAAGGGGACATGTTTTCAACATTAAAGAACTTTGTTGAATGGGTTATGCCAGCTTAAGGAAGAGCTGAGGGAAGTTTGCCTGATCCATGCGAGGATGTCTTTCTACATGAATATCATAGAGCATTTGATAATGTGTACGTATTGATCTTGTGTCATATTGACCATTAAAAAGTAGTCAAATAAAAGAATTACAACTTTAGTACGATACAATGAGAACACATAGAGAGTGTGTGCACTTTGAAGAGGCTACAATGACACCAGTTTACAAGAAAGCAAGTTTCTTTATACTAGAAGAACTTTGTCGCATGTGACATATGCTACCTTTCGAAAGAGGGAAGTTTGCCCGTTTCATGAGAAGTTGTCGTTTTGCATGCATTTCGTGGATCATTGGACAATATGTCATATTGATTATTGACCATTAAAAAAAAGATTTTTCTAACATGTGCCCGGGGCACATGTTAAGCACACAAAAAGAACGGCGGGATCCACAAAAAAGGATGTCCGGACCCACATATTTTATTTGAAAAGTATATTTTTTGTGAGGCCGAACGTTTTTTTTTGTGGGTCCCGCTGTCATTTTTGTGTGCTTAACATGTGCCCGAGTCAAATGTTAGAAAAACCTTTAAAAAAATAGTCAAATAAAAAGGTACATTTTCAATTTCGTACATTGAGAAAATAAAGGACAACTATGTCGTTTATAAAGGCTGGAAACCACACGAACTTTCATGAAAGCAAGTTTCGACACAAAAGACTTTGCTGAATGAAACCTCCTTTTTCAGAAAGATATAATTTAGTTTACCTGATTTTTACAAATAAGTCGTTTTGTATAAACTTCATAAATCAATAAGAAGGTATCGCACGACCACTGATGAAATCATCTTATCTTGCTATAATAGGTCATATTATTCACGGATTAAAAGTAGTCAAACAACCAAAGGATTTCACTATAAACTAAAATTGAAGTTTACCACTCATAGCCTCATTAGGTGATCCTCAAATATTAAAAAGTTCGTCGGTATTAATATTAACTAGCAAAGATATCCGTACGTTGCGACTGCGGGTACCTTAAAATGAATTTTTTTAGTGTATTTTAGTTTATTATGTTATTTTTGACAAAAAATTTACGGATATCAAGAATTTCGTGTAGCATGTGTCCGTCGGGCTCGAGCCCGTTTAGCCCGTGCCCGTTCGGGCTCGAACCCGTTTCCCATGCCCGTTCGGGCTCGATCCCATTTGGCCGGCTGACTGTTCGGGCTTGAATATTTGTATAATGTGTTTTATTATTTGTATTGGTGACATCTAATGCAAGAATTGTATTTAAGTTGATTTTACAATATGTTTGATAATTTGTATTTTTTTATGTAAAGGGTGTTTTAATAATTGTATTAAATGTATTTATTAACCACTTAATTAATTGATTATATTAAATATCTTGATCGAATTAATAGTGTTTTGTATTTTGTATATTAAGCTTTAAAACTTGTAAGTTTTAAAATTAATATTGATGAGAAAGAACATTCTTATATTATATGTAGTATAGATAAAATTTGACAGTTTTTAAATTCAAATTATATTGGTGCAAAATAATTTTTGAGTGATCACGCTAACCTTTATGAGAAAAAAAAAGTTTTACCCATTATGAATAGTGTGGCGTTAAGATCAATCTTCGTAGATGAATCTGTCAAAATATCCGAACCCTTTAACACACGGATAAAAAATAGATAAGGTAAAAACAATTTTAGGGTATAATTTAACATAGGGATAATGACAAAAATACCCATTTTTTCAAACCTACTTCACAAAATACCCCATTTTATACTCAAAAACCCAAAATACCCAAAAAATCCGCAACTTATTTGAGAAAAATCGCAAATTTTCGAGTTTTTTGCGAAATTGGAAAAAATATCGAAAATTTTCGATGTTTTTAAGAAAATTCGCAAGACTTGCGAAATTTCTTAAAAATATCGAAAATTTTCGATATTTTTAAGAAATATCAAAAATTTTCGATATTTTTAAGAAATATCGCAAATTTGCGATATTTCTTAAAAATTTCGCAAATTTTCGATATTTCTTAAAAATTTCGCAAAATTATGGATAAAACTTGCGAGATTTTTGTCAGTTTGCGAGATTTTGCTTATAAAACGTGTTTTATTGTTATTTTAGCTCCCTTCACTAAAAAACTCAAATTCTCACTAAAAAACTCAAGTTTTCCATGAATTCCGTCAAAGAAACCGTCAAAATACGTGTATGTAAAGGAGGTACATGGGAAAGAGTGGATGGTGTGTTGGAGTATATGCCGTTAAATTGTGTAAAACGTACACTAATTTTACCATTGTTGTCATCATATTCATGTTTACTAGAAGCGGTATCCGAGAGGCTAGAAATCGATGCTAATAGTGGTTTTATGGTAACTTACAATTCGGATAATGATATTGTAGAGGTATGTGATGATTTGGAAGTCAATGAATTTATGGAATTTGTTGTTAAAAGTAGTAGAATTGTTACGTTGTGTATTGTTGAGTCTAGTGTAAATGGTAGGCAATTATCAACTACGGGAAGCAATCAACAAAGCAATTTTATTCATGCTAACTCGTCTGTAAATGTATATCAAACCGAATATCATGCCACACAAATTCACCAAACACAAATGCCTGGTAGTAGTTTTTATCAAAATTTTCATAGTTTTCAACATATGCATGGATTTCCTGGGAATCCTATGTGTGTGCCTGGAATTCCTGTGTATTATACGCAGGATCCTCAAAGTGATTCAGCTAATCGTAAAAAAAAACAAGTTGTTGGTTCACCAAAAAACAAAAAGACTAACGAAAGGGATTTGCTAGATGATGATAAATTACGGCCTTTCGGAGAAAAGGTAATGGGTGGTGTTTTTGGGAAAGTGAAAAGATTGTCTGGCGAGGATGAGAGTAGTGAATCTGATGATGAGCGTAGTGAATCTGATGACGAGTAGAAAATCGATGAGCGGGTTAGTGAATCCAAGAAGGATAAATTTTGGAATATGCCTCCCCTACTCAAAACACCAGTTCCAGATATCAACTCGAAAAAAGGTATGTGTTCTGGAACATCTAGTCTTGTTCGTTTGCATGATACTTTTGATAATAAAGAACATATAAAAGTTGTTTTGGGTAGAAAAGCTCTTGAAGAAGGATTTCAAATTAGATACCCAAGATCAGACCCCCAAAGGGTATATGCAAAATGTATTGATGACACATGTGAATGGGTTTTTCGAGCCTATATACCCAAAGACTATAAAAAGTTTTATGTAACAACATTTCACGACCATCATACATGCACTAGAACTCAAATTCACCCACATCATCGTAATGCTTCCCCAAAAGTCCTTGGTCATATATTGAAGGAGGTAATGTCTGAGAATAGCATGATATATAGGGGAAAGAGATTATGACAGATATGAATGCTAGGTTCAAAATTGATATATCATATTCTCAAGCTTGGCGAGCTAAATGTTATGCATTGCAATTGTTGAGAGGGACTCCTAGGGAGTCGTTTTCCGAACTCCCTTTGTATTGCCACAATTTGAAACTAAAAACCGGGGACTATTACACATATTGAAACTGACGATGAAGACAGATTTGAGATATTTTTTCTTGCCATGGGTGCTGCGGTAAGTATTGTTTATTACAAAAAATAAATGTATTATTCATGCTATCTATTTATTATTCTAATTATCGAAAGATTTTTTTATGTAGATTCGTACATTTGTGTCACACATGCGACCATTGATTATAATAGACGGTGCACATCTTAAAGGGAAATTTTTGGGTACAATGTATCTAGCAGTTGCAATGGATGGTAATAATCAGATTCTGCCGCTTGCATACGGAGTGGGTAAGTCGGAGACATTTAGATCTTGGGATTGGTTTTTGACGAAACTCAAGGAATGTATAATTGGTAAGCAAGATAACTTAACGATCATATCTGATGGAGCTGGATCCATTGCTTTGGCCATTCAGAATGTATTTCCCAATGCATTTCATGGTCGTTGTTGTCGCCACTTGTTGATGAACTTACGTGCAAAGTGTCCTCGATTTATAAGTAAGGAAACGCTATTTTGGAGAGCATGTAAAGCATATCGGATTTCGGACTTTGAAGAACGTTTTAGCACTTTACGTGATGTATTGCCTAGTGCCGCTAATAAACTTGATAGGATTGGTCAGGAAAAGTGGGCAAGGGTTCACTTCCCCGGTATGCGTTATAATTACATGACCTCCAATAGTGCAGAATCAGTGAACGCATTGTCTCGACATTCTCGAAAACTCCTGATTTGTATGATGATTGATTGGTTCATAAAATCTTTGCAACAATGGTACTTTGAACATCGACAAACGGCAGGTAAACACATACCAAACCATGCCTATTTATGTTTCTTTTTTTATATATATATTTTATTCACATATATTATACCATGTGTAGATGAACATAAAGATGAATTAACACCCTGGGCGGAGGCCAAGATAGCTAAAAGAATTGCAAAATCCACCACATGGACTGTAAGACCCGCTGCAAACTACCTTTACAATGTTGTTGATTATAACAAAAATGGGACAGTTGATCTTAATACGAGGACATGTAGCTGTGGACAATGGCAATTATCGGGTTTACCTTGTGGGCATCTTATTGCTGTTATGCGACATTTGCGCCAATCAAGTGCAAATCGTTTGCATTCCGTGTTTCAAGACTATTGTTTGGAGGGCTTCATACAACGAGGTTATATACGATGTTGGGCATCCTTCAGAATGGGAGAAACCAGATGATCTTATAACTGTCCTTCCACCTGTAATGGACAAACGTCGCCAGGAAGGCCGCTAACCGTGATCGCTTTAAATCTAAGGGTGAAGAAACTACACCAAAATCATGTACACGATGTCGTAAAGATGGACATAACCGTCGTGATTGCCCATCAGATATACCATCCCAGACTTTTATTGCGACAACATCAAGTGTGAAGTCAGGTTCTAGCACATCAAGGAAATGTTCAAAAAGATCTGAAGAATCTAGTGTGTATGAAGAAATATGATAACGTATTGTATTATTGAACTATGTTATTTCTTTTAGTGTTATTGAACTATGTTATTTCTTATTAAGTATTTTTTGCCAATATGAAAAGTAGACATTACATTACATCACAATGATAATTAGACATTACATTACATCACAATGATAATTAGACATTACATTGCATGACAATTATAATTTGACATTACATTTCATGACAATGATAATAGTTATTAAATTATTATAAAGCCTTTTGATTCGGCACTTGAACTAGCTCTACAAGCCTCACAGTCTTCGTTTACCTCCTCGCTTACAATGTAGATATGAAGGAATTGCGTCTTTCCGTGTCCAATATACATGTATAGATCCATGTAATCTTCTTCATACCATAGTTGTTGTAGTCCAGTATCTAAGTCACAATTAGGTTTTGAAAATAGCGAAATAATCATTCGACTCGATATTCTCAACAACGCCAGTAGCATCACTTATTTTCTTCATAATATTATACATGTCTTCCCTACTAAAATCATCAATGTTTAAAAAGTCTACTTCATGTATCTTTCCTTGCAAGTATTTTCTTTTAGGAAAACCAGAGAAACGTCCTTCATGGTGTATTAACAATGAAAACAGGTAAGGAAATTCATCTGTGCATTATAAAAACAAAATTTATTGGTTAGCTACCATTAAAATATAAAGCATTAAGGTAATGTAGCAAACATACCGTAAGTATTTCCAATGTATGATGGTGTACCAGACTCTCGAATACAGTAAAACTTGGGTAAATCCATGATGAATTTTTATAAAATATGTGGCATACTCTTATATATATATCCCTATATTTGCTATATTGCATTTTTTTTGCGAGATAAGATTTTTGCGAGATTACAACTGACAAAAAGGACAACTTTATTCAAGGATAAGATATATGCGATATTGCATTTTTAAGAAAATTTGCGATATTGCATTTTTAAGAAAATTTGCGATATTTCTTTAAAATATCAAAAATTTGCGATATTTTTTAAAAATAGCCAAAATTTGCGATATTTTTAAGAAAATTCGCAAACTTAAGAAAAAAAGTCGCATTTTTTGCGAGATAAGATTTTTGCGAGATTACAACTGACAAAAAGGACAACTTTATTCAGGGATAAGATATTTGCGATATTGCATTTTTTGCGAGATAAGATTTTTGCGAGATTACAACTGACAAAAAGGACAACTTTATTCAAGGATAAGATAAGTATTTAATTAACTTATAAATACCCCTTAACTTCAACATTTTTAAGCACAACAAAATGTCTCATCGAAACACAAGACATTCCCAACCATACCATAACAAACCATTCACAAGTCCTCAACATAACGTTGGCAGTTCTTCATCACAACCAAATATGAACCATCCTTCGTCTCCCGTTCATCCATTTAGTGATGAAAATGCGGTTAGGATAATACCTGGTCATGCTGGTATTCTACAAGCTGCTAGGCTCCGTAAAATAGCAGAGACTAGGGAAGGTGGTCATGACTGTGAAATGCCGACACAGGAATACGTTAGGAAAATAATTGAGGATGCGAGTGAGGATGATCATTTTACGCGTGGCCCATGGCTTAGCGCGGTTCAATATCTAGCTGTTGAAGGGAGTATCGCAATTGGTTGTTTTGGCGATATGAAAACCTTTTTGAAGAATGGGAAACTTGAAAAGGTTGTAGCAGTAATAAAGTCTTGTACGCCGAATGCGTTGGGTGACCTAACAGTAACACTCAAAGATCCTTCGGGTATAATTTCCGTACAATTCATTACAAAGTCCTTAAAGAGGAGGGTTATCAAAAGGCTATTACCGTAGGAGCTGTTTTGATACTTCGTAATGTTTCAGTGTTTTTCCCTAAATTTGGTGGCCATTATCTTAACATTACATTGAAAAACATTGTTAAGGTTTTCCACAAGGATACAATCTTTAATTTATGAATGTTTACGCTTTTATTTCGTACGTAATGTTTTTAATTATCTATGTAACGTTTTTAATTTATGAATAAAAGTTTAGGTTTTTAATTGTCCATTTAGTCTGATTCAGTTCATAGTTGTTGTTGTCCAATATCATTTGACTCGATATAGTCATAACTTCATCACAAAATAGACGAAATTTCATTTCTAGTAAAATACTTCTACCAAATAACTTCCACTAAAGTATTTCTAGTAAAATATTTCTAGTAAAACATCAAAAAAAAACTAAAACAGCCAAAATGATCTAAACATCAAGAAATGGGTCTACACAGGTCTTTCACACCTAGTTTCATAAAACATTAATGCCATATCAGCTCTAAATTCGTGACATTGCAATCCCACATCATCACCAAATTGTTCAATATCGATACTTTTCCCTTCTGTAAGCATCTTAATAAACATACATGTCATGACACCACAATCTTGTGTACCATACTTAAACGTCTGCTGAGGTGCGTTCTTCACATAGTTTAGCAAGATCTTAAAGCACATCGGATCACATTTTGTTTTTTCAAACCAACCCACATTTTTCAAGTCTTCTATTATGAATGGTTTCCATTTCTTCAATAAGGTTGAAATCTTTTTGCGATTCACATCACCCTGAAGACTGTCATAAACGGTCATAGTATAGTCATCCAGATTCCATGAAGCAGCAACCCAATGTTCGTTATCGATATTTATCGGAAAAAAAACCTGCGATTGAAAAAAAAACAAAAATTAGGTTAAATCAACAAAAATCCGCTAAAAATAGTAAAAATCAGCTCAAATCAGCTAAAATCAGCAAAAATCAGCTAAAAAAAACAGCAAAAATCTTCAAATACCAGCAAAACCGGCAAAAATCAGCTAAAAACAGTAAAAATCAGCAAAAACAGTAAGAAACTACCTAAAAACAGCAAAAAACAGCAAAAATATGCTAAAATCAGCAAAAACAGAAAAAACAGCAAAAGCCCACCTAAAAACAGCAAAAAACAGCTCAAATATGCTAAAATCAGCAAAAACCCACCTAAAAACAGCTAAAAACAGCAAAAACCTTCAAAAATCAGCAAAAACAGCTAAAAACAACAAAAAACAGCTAAAAACAGCAAAATTCAGCAAAAATCAGCAAAAACAGCAAAAACCTTCAAAAATCAGCAAAAAACAGCTAAAACAGCAAAATTCAGCAAAAATCAGCAAAAAAAAAATCAAAAAATCAGCAAAACCCATCAAAAATCAGCTAAAAAGAACTTAAAAATAGGAATAAACAACAACAATAACAACAACTAAACACCCTACATGCTACACCAAACACTCATAATGATGGATACATCATAACTTACTTGTGAGATTTTGTCCCATGATGGATACAACGGATTTGTTCCATCTATCGTTGCTCGAAATGCATCCACAGTTGCTACCATGCTCATCGGCTTACCGCTATCCATATGGAACGCAACTAAATCACTAAGCCCAAGAGTCCAATTTGCATCGGAATTCCTCCCCCTCATCGTAAGCTCTATAAAGGCATTGATGTGCTGTTCAAATAATACAATAATGAACACTTGTAGATACTTTTATGAAATATTTTTTAAGAATCTAAAATTATACTTACTAATCCTTCAAGCTTCCCGCCTTCTACGATGCCCGGGTAAAGAACATCCCAAAATGAAGGTTCACATCTAATTCCTTTGCGTAAGCAATCAAGGTAACAATCTATCTTATTCTTCGCAAAATGACAATATAGGGGATATTTTTTCCTTTGAATCTTGCTCAAATCCGGCAAATCGAAGGTTGGCTTGCTACTTTTCTCGATTCTTATGAATTCCAACTCCTCTTCCGTAAATCCAGTATCTTGGGCCGTATCTTGGGCCGCATCTGAAGCATCTAAATGTGTATGTATGGTATCCTTCATGGGTACCGACATGGTCGTAACCGGGGCAGTCGTAGTGGATGCTGGTGGTGGTATGGTCGAAGACACACGTTTACGTGTATAAGCGATCATCGGTGACTTAAACCTCAATGGAGTGCGTCTCGGCCGTAATTTGTGCCGGTTAGCCAACGGGAGAGATTTCTGTGTAGTCGGCGCCGGTGAGGTATATAACTGTTGCGGTGATGTGTATGACGGTCCTGGTGACATGTATGCTGCTATGTCTCCGTCCGACACGACTCCAAAGTCACGTGCATCACCCTGCAAGTTATAAAATAACAAATTATTAATAGCAAATAACAATTTCCTAATGAACTATCATTAAAAAAAAAAAAAAAAAAATGGATAATAAGCTATTCTAAGAGACTAAATAAGCAACCATTAAGCTAATTATAAGCTATACTATCCTAAGCTAACTAGTAACATTTAAGAAGCCTAAATAAGCACTAAGTACCACTGATAAGCACAAAACTAGCTGAAATAGTTGCTTAATAACATGCTGGTATGGACAGTAAAATCAGCCTAAAGGGGCTATTTCAAGGGCTCAATAAGTCATAAGAAAAATTAAAAAAATAAAATAAAAATACAAGCTAGTAGATAAGCATCTAAATAAGTACTGTACCAAATTTTAGAGCATAAGGACTTAAAACAAAGAAATTAAAAATCAAAAATAAAAGGGCTGTTGGGAGATTTTTAGCAAATGCAGATTTTGAAAATGGGTGAAAATGAGATTTTTTGACTAAAGAAGGTCTAAGACCAGATTCTAAGCATGTAAACTAACCTATAGTGAGCTACTTTGAAGCAATTCCAACACCTAAGGGAGCTTAATCTAATTTTTATCCTAGCTAATATGTAAAACAGTTTTAAACTAAAATATTTCAAAAACTAATCAAAAACTTGTAAAACTAACTGAAAATGATTAAATTCACTTTAAAAATACTACTAACTAAGATTTAAGACTAATCTAATCTCAGATTTTGGTAAAAAACAAGTTTTAATTAAAAAAGGAGTTTGTGCCAAACACCCCTTTATGGGGTGTTTAATGTTGAAAACTGATTTTTAAGAACTTAGATTGGAATGTATCTTGGAAAATATTTCTTGCAGATAAAAAGGAACCTTAGAACAGTTGATAAATGACAATAAGCAAATAAGCACAAAAGTGCTTATTTGCATATAAGCAGAAAAAATTAAAACTGATAAGCAAAAAGAGAATTTTTTCCCTAATGAACTACCATTAAAAAAAAATAAAAAAAATAAAACATACCTCCAACACAAGCAATCGAGACTCTAAAGTATCAATAGTACCCTGTAAACTAGAAACGGTCTCGGTGAGAGTACCAACACGTGCATCATCCTACAAATCATGTAATAAAAATTATTTAATTACAAATAATAAAAATTTACTACTGAACTAGCATTTGCAAATAACACACCTCCAATGCAAGCAATCGAGACTCTAAAGTCTCAATAGTACCCTGTAACCTAGAAACAGTCTCACTGAGAGTACTAACAGTGCTCTTCAACTCGTCATATGTAGGGTCGTGAGGTGATGAATCTCTCTTCCTTTTCTTTTTCTTCTTCTTCACTTGCTCACTTAGGTCGTCCTTTTCAACCTGAACTTGCTCACTTAATACCTCACTTTGAACATGTTTTTCTTCAAAATACTCGAAAGAGTCCTTCCACCAACTTGTGTCACTCTCGGCTTTAGTAGGTGTAAGGGTCTCCAATGGTTCGTCTAACCTATTATTGTCAAACAAAGTGCAACATCTCGTCCAAGTAAACGGTAGTAATGATCTCCAAGCCAAAGCCCTCGGAATTATATCCGGCTTTTTGAAGGCATAAACATGTGTAGCCGGGATGGCCTCCAATATCCATATCTATAAAATAGAAAAACAACATAAAAAACAACTAAAAAAAACAACATAAAACATGTACAAAAAATCACCATATGTAAAAAAAATACCATAAAAGCCCAAACAAATCCAGTCAACGTGTATCGGATCTCTTCCCCTTTCTTGTGTTTCTCATTATGAAGCGGTTTGCGATTAGATACAGCAGCTCCAAGTTGCTTATAAGTTTTATCCCAAATATACGACCCCCATGGAAAAAAATTCCAACAATCTTCTAAATGCTCAACCAAATTCAACTTAAAGTTACTAACATTGTGTGATGATTGGTGGCCCAAGAATCCGTTATCTAACAACACCAAAAGACATATCTTAACTGCATCATCGTCTTCCAAAACTATTGACAGATCTTTCATCTGATTAAAGATATCCATAACATCCTTTACTTTAACCGTAACGTTTTCTAGAATATCAGGGAACATCCTTTTCCTAAATGGATTTTCCGTAATATCCTTAACCCACTCTTTCATATACATATTTGGACCAAAACGTAAACCTGTAACTAAACAAAACTCTTGGCGTCTAAAGCGAATCCGTTTACCTAATATATTGAATGAGAGCTCGTTTGGTACGCTTTCAACCTCACTATCAAGTATCGTATGAATCAAAAGTTGGCTATTCTTTTTAAGGACAACGTCGAGCCAATGTCCGAAACATGTTTTCCTGAATTTTTCAACTTGGGCATCGGTCAGAGCTACAAGTATGTCCGAAACAATCGTAATTTTGGCCTTAATCGTTATGTTTGGCTGGTTAAGAAAGGAAAAAAAAACAAATGTCTTAGCAATCATAATTCACAACTTATATCAGTCATGAAAACCTAACTACAATCACATATCAGTCACGAACCGCAAATTTTCATAAGGAACCCTAATTGGGAAAAACCCCCAATTTGAAAAAATTGTCCAATTCAAACAAAACCCTAATTAGAAAAACAATAAAGATAATTCGAATACTAATATAATTTTTGCACGATTAAAACTTACCGGAATCGAATCTTTATTCATGATTCGATATAAATTTTTGCACGATTAAACCTTCAATTCGAATAGTTTTGGGGCTTTTCTTCAATTCTAAATTTGGGGGTGGTTTTTTTTGCAATATCTCTTCAAACGCAGGTTTGGAGGGTTTTTTTTTGGAATCCATGCAGGTTGGGAGGGGTGGAAGAAACCCGATAAGTTTTGCGATTTGGAATGTGCAAAGTTGGGTGGGTTTTTGTTTTATAAAAATATCGAAAATTTTCGATATTTTATAGAAATTCAAAAACTTCGATTTTTCATAAAAATATCGAAAATTTTCGATATTTCTAAAAAAATCGCAAATTTAGATTTTTCTCAAAAAACTTGAGGATTTTTTGGGTATTTTGGGTTTTTGAGTATAAAATGGGGTATTTTGTGAAGTGGGTTTGAAAAATAGGGTATTTTTGTCATTATCCCTTTAACATAACTTTCCTCCAGTTTTACAAAGCAAGGTCAAGGTGAATAGTGCTCAATGGATTAACCTAAACTTATCCTCTCATATAGCAACTAGATTGGGCGGTTCACTGCTGTGGGTTTCGTGATGGTCATTGCAACATAAATACAGCCACGGAAAGTGACTGACTTCCCACTTGTGACGGTCATTTTTGTGCCACTTAACTTTTTGAATTTGGTGTTTATTTTTTTCTCAATTGAATTTAGGGGTTGGTGAAAAAAAATTAAAAAATTAAAATAAAAAAACTACTAAATATGGGAAAAATATATTTTCTAAATTTCAATTCTTTTACGGTCATGTTGTAAAACACCCCAATAATTAAAGTTTTAGTTACGGGTAATTAATGGTATATAAGTGGTTCTAAAATGTTAAGAGTCGGTATTTAACGAAAAAGGACATAAGAAGTAATACAAGTTAACTGATAAGGACCTTTGGTGTATTGGAACTAACGATAAGGACTAACATGCCAAAGTAAGAAATAAGGTGCGAAAAGACAAAAATAACCTTAAAATATTATTACAATTAATCATAAGGATTAATTAACACCCTCTTGTCAACACGTGTTTAATACGTGTTATCAGGTGGTGTATAGGAGGGGAAAATAAGCTTATTCACAAAGTCAAGAAATAAGTGGGAGTATCAAGAGGAGACATTGGGGAATTTTGTTAACCAAAAAACACTTTTAAGTGTTTGTAATTAGTTCATCATCAAAGGTAAGTATATGAGTTTGTTGGTTTTATATGATTGATTATATAGATGAATTTGAGGTTTTTGGAAGAACAAACTTTATGATTAGACATCAGGGTTATTTATTGCGACGTTTGTGTGTTTCAGAGAGCACTTTCATTTCCAAGTCTATTGCATATTGAATGCATGTACACTTCTTAATGTTGATATTTGCAGGGGTTATTATGAAGATTGAGTGGCTGTGAAACTTGCTTATCCCAGGCCTGAATTGTTTTAAATGTTCGTGTGGAATTTTTCTTTTAGCTGTAAAACCTTCTCTCTCTTAGTCACTTCAGGGTCTCCCTGACTGGAAATTTTAAGACATTTCTCGATTTTTGTTATAGGTTGTCGATTAGCCGTTATATTTTGTGTGGTGTTCACGCGTTCAAAGCATTTTGACTCCACAAACTTTTTGGACAGGTGTCCTCTAGGCCCCCAGTTATTTTACCTATAAAAGGGGAATACGCTTAACCACTTTAGGAGTCATTCCAAAGTGATGCGTGGTTCGGGGTCGAAAGAATTCCTTTTTCAAGAGCAATATTTACAACCCACTAAGAAGAGTACCTAATCGTTGCAGTGTAGTATGGGTAAGCACAGGGGGTTGATCGTTCTCTAGGGGAAGAGATATGCTAGTCAAGATGCATGACAAAAAGGCAAGGGTGAGGGTGATTCTTTTTAGTCTTTTTTATATTTTTTAGAAAGCAAGTAAAAATCTCAGGTTTGAAGGAGTGGGGGTTTTGGTATTCTACCAATTAAACTAAATAAAAGTAAAAGCTATGGATTGTAGGAGAGTGTTATGATAATTAAAAGCGTGTTTAATTGGATTTACTTACTCCCTAATTATCTTTTATTGGTCGATTGAATTGTCGAATCCTTGCCTAATTGATGTGTTGTATTCCATGTTTTAATCACAGGACGGTGCGAAATTCCCCAATTCTATGAGTTGTAAGTCTTCTCTAGAACATCCGGGATCGCCAAGTACGGAGGTATCTCCCCTGAATATCCTAGTATCCTTAACCCATAACTCACGCAATAAACACAACAAGGGCCTAATAGTGCACTCTAAGGCTAATAATCGCTATATAGGACGTTCAAGCTCGCAACAATGAAAGAAGAAGCCAGTTTTCCTTAATCTAGTGTGACAACCAATTAAAACAAGAGACAATCTAACAATAATTAATAACTATGTTTCATTGGATCTAAGCAAACACTAATTAATTTAGTTACACATGATAGATAAGCAAGAACACAAGCAAACAATCAAACATAGATTAAACATGGTGATAGATTGGATAAACAAACTTATCTTGAAGTATTTGTGGAAAACTAGAAGGGGGGGTTGAATAGTTTTACCAATTTAAAACTTCCTTTTAAATATTTAGATCGACTTATGTCAATCGATTTGATTGTTTATGTTGGACGTTGATAGATAGATATATAAATGTGTAATGAAACATAAAGAGTAAGAAGCACATCACCACGACACAAGTTATTTATAGTGGTTCGGCTACAAGGACACCTTCCTTGCCCTACTCCACTCCCCGAGTCACCTACCGAGAGTTCGTAATCACTACACCAACTCCTTGTGGCGGAGAAGCCTTCACAACGTCGCTTAACCTTTTTTCGGTACAAAGCTAAATACCGAGTTCTTTCACACCAATGCGAACCACACCTATCACAACGTCGCATACCCTTTATACGGTGCTAGGCTAACCACCGAGTTCTTTCACACCTTAGGAGAACTAATCCTATCACAACGTCGCCTACCCTTTATTAGGTACTAGGCTAAGCACCTAGTTCCATTACTATAGAGGAACTACTACCCTTCACGACACAACACCTAATCTCAAGGAGATCTACTCCTTGTTACAACACCATCAAGGATATCACCATCCTTGTAAATAAACAAATACTTATATGTATAACGATGCACCTCATCGATTATACGACCTAGGCATTTCTTCACAAATGCTACTTGATTTGATTCTTTGGCATCCTTCACTAATGCCTTTGACACAACGCTTGGCACCCTTCACTAATGCCTTCGTCTTGACACCTTTGGCATCCTTCACTAATGCTTTGACACGTATGATGAGCACCTTTCACTAATGCTTTCATCTTGACACTTTCGGCATTCATCACTAATGCCTTCAACTCAACATCTATGGAGAAAGGAAGAGCTATCAACAAGAGAACCTTAGTAGTCTTGATGATGACGAAGCATGGCAACTCATGGACTTGAGCTTGCGCGTCTTCAAGAAGTGGTGATCTCTCCTTTAAGAGGAACCTAGAAGATCACACAAAAACAAAAGACAAACTACATAGATCACTTAGATCTGAGGTTAGAGGGTTAGAATACTTTGGGGAAGTATGTGTGTAAAGTCATGTTTTGAGAGGAAGAAATGGCTCTCTATTTATAGAGAAAATTCTCTATTGTTCCTCGGATCCCACGGATCCCTTCCACTTGGGATCCGGCTAGCACAAAGCCAGGGATCCGTGGAACGCTCCTCTTTGCCCATGGGTATTTTTGGTTATGGGTCATGGGTCATGGATTATGGGTTGATCCATGGTTTTCTTTCTAGATACAATGTATCTTAAGGATACAATGAACTTGGTTAAGTGGTATAAATAAAACCATGGGTTATGGGTCAAAAACCATTAGCTAGTTTATTACCCATTTTAGTATTTACATGTTTTTACCCATTATAGTATTTACATGTTTTCACTCATTTTAGTATACTTAGTTTAAGTATATGTTAACCCAATATGTAAACACTAGTTGTTGTACATATGTATCTAAATCATAAAATCACTTAGGCTTGTTTTTAGTGTTTTATGTGAAAACGTAAGTGTGTTAGAAAACTATTAACTCAAACTATTTACGTACTCTATTTGTTTCGTTAAAATGATTTTACGTTTGTTATCGACAAAACATTAGAAGATCGTAAAATATAAATAAACGTTTTTACGGCTTATTTGTATTAACAATCTCCCCTTTTTGTTGATGACAAAACATAAAATTATTTTAAGGAAAAAGCTAAAATTCGTAAAAGTTTGAATTTGTAGTTTTTACTTTCTTCTCCCCCCTTTTTGTCGAAACAAAAAGTGTTAAAAGAAACTAACACAATTTTTATAAGAAAAATGTAAAAATGTAAATAGAGCAAGTGACGGGAATGATACTCGTCTTAACTCCCCTTTGACGAGTCCATCCTTTTGAAAAAGGCGTCAAGGACATAACGTAAAATAAACTAATTGTGTTTGCAATTAAGTTTGCAAATGGTTCGTCTAAGTGACGAAAGCGTGCTCCCCCTTGAATATTGCAATGTTGCAATGGGGTGTCATGAAGTATAATCCAAAATTGGATTAAGTTGCAAATGATTTTGCAATGTTGTTTGACACAAAGCTCCCCCTAGCTTTATGGTGTTAATATCTTCATGTGTATTTTGAATAACTACAAAACAAAAGTTAGAAAACAAGAGTATAGTGCATAATTTCCTGCAAATAAGACTCAAGTTAGTAGAAGTTTGTGCTTCTGTACCACGGATCCCACGGTTCCCTTCAAGGAGGGATCCGGCTAGGCATTTTGGAGGGATCCGGCTATCTGATGACAGTTTCTTCAGCAATGAAGAAATGTCAAGCAATGCTATTGAAAAGATGAGATATATGTACAATAGGCACAACACATAATCATAGCATATAGGTATTCATTCAATAAAACAAGAGATACCAACAACCAAATCCCTAAAACTAGGAGAATGAACTAGCCAAACAAGTGCTACTAATGCTAGATGAGTTACCCCAATTCAAGGTTCAACTAAAGCTAAATGATGATCAAGGATGAGAAAGGTTTCCTAAACGTTCTAAGTTTGAGCTTTTGAGTGTGATACTCATTGTAGTTTAGGCTTGTTAACCTCTTTGAAACGTTCGAAGAGGTGATAGAACATGAAACGATGCTCTTCACGTAGTTCATGTATCAACCTTTCAACATGTTTACAATGATAGGAATCCTTGTCATGGTTTTGAGTTTCTTGAAGTGAAAGTTCAAGTGAAGTGGGTTGAGGATCTTCAAATGAAGGAGGATTTGGTGGAGGCTCATTAAGTGGTGGCTCTACAATGTTTGAGGGTAGAGGTAAAGAAGCATCAACTTCCATTTGGTCTGGTGGTTGCCTTTGATGTCTTCTCATAATCCAAAATGGACTATTGGGAGGAATGATAGAGTTTGTTTTTGGAGCAAGTGTTGATTCAACACTTTGATTTTATTGCTCAATCATTTCAAGTGAATTAGTTGGTAATGGTGAAAGATGAGATGGCCAAGAGGGTAAATCTTCTACATTGTGAGAGTGTGGAGATAATTGTGAGGTGGTTCTAGGCACTAATGTTGTTGGTTGAGTTGTAGAGGGTATGTTTGGTATAGTAGAATTTGGTGATGAAATCTTAGTGGGAACACTCTTCTTGGGGATTAGTTTGATTGGTTTCCTTGGTGTAGGGGGAATCCTAGCATTGGTGGACTTAACCGGAGATGATTCGGTTGAGGAAACTTCGTGTATGATTCTAGCAAGTTTCTTTGGTGGTTCTTGAGTGGATGAGTAAGCACTAGGAGCTTTTCTCATGATGAGATGACTAAGAAGGATGGTTGCAATTGCTGATAATTATGTTTGTGTTTGATGACTAAAGTGTTCTTGGCAATATGGGTTATAAAATGCATGATGATAAGTTTGTGCAGCTTAGAGTTCCTAGGAAGGATAACATATATTGTTTTGATATGAAAGATGTCATTCCTAATAGGTCTCTAACCCGTTTGTTTGCTAAGGCATTAGTAGATGAGTCAAAATTATGGCATAGAAGGCTAGATCACCTAAACTTTAATACAATCAATAAATTGGTGAAGGGGGATTTAGTTAGAGGACTACCTTCTAAGGTTTTTGAATGTAAAGATCTTTGTGTGGCTTGTCAAAAAGGTAAACAACATAGAGCCTCTTGTAAGATCAAGACTGTGAACACCATTACTCAACCACTGTTTGTGTTACACATGGACTTGTTTGGTCCCACATTTGTTAAGAGTTTGAATCATAAGCAGTATTGCCTAGTTATCACTGATGATTATAGCAGATTTTCTTGGGTTTACTTTCTGGCACTTAAGAGTGAAACAAGTGAGATTCTTAAGAATTTCATCAAGATAGAAAATAGAGTGAACCATAAAGTCAAAGTAATCAGATGTGATAATGGAACTGAGTTTAAAAATGATTTCATGAATAAGTTCTGTGTGGATAAGGGTATTGAAAGACAATTTAGTGTTGCTAGGACACCTCAACAAAATGGTGTAGCTGAGAGGAAAAATAGAACACTAATTGAGGTTGTAAGAACAATGTTATCTGAATCTAAGTTACCAACTACCTTTTGGGCTGAAGCTGTAAGAACTGCATGTTATGTGCAGAATAGAAGCAAGGTAGTGAAGCCTCATAACAAGACCCCCTATGAGCTGTTACATGGTAGGAAGCCTATGATAGATTTCCTAAAACCTTTTGGGTGTCCTGTTACTATCTTAAATACCATAGACCACCTAGGCAAGTTTGAGGAAAAGGCAGATGAGGGATACTTTATTGGCTATTCTTTCAATAGCAAGGCCTTTAGAGTATACAATAGGAGGACCAGAATAGTAGAAGAAAACTTACATGTTAAGTTTAGTGAAGAGACTCCTAGTGTTGAGACTAAAGGACAAGAGTGGCTGTTTAATATTGATATGCTAACAAAGTCTATGAATTATGAGCCTATCAATGCATGTACATCCACTAATTTTGATGCAGGTACATTAAAGGATTCTGACGCAAGAACAAATTCTAAGGAAGATGAACCTCCAAAGGAATTTTACTTAGTTGAAAAGTGAAAAGCTGGTTTTGTCTCACCCACCATTGAAAAGAAGAGTCCCACTGATGATGATGGTTTGGATACATGAAGCAAGGGTGATCATCATTAAGATAATGAAGAGTTGTCTCATGATAACTCAGTGTCGGTAGAAGAAATTGAAAAGCAGAAGAAAATTTCTTAAAGCACTGCTAAGCTAAATGAAAGCACTGCTAAGCTAAATTCTACCACTGCTAGTACAAGTGAAACCCCTGCTGCAAATTCTGATAGCAGTACTTACTTTGGAATCCCTGCCAAGCCACTATTTGGTGATGATGAGTATCCATCCGATCCTGACATGCCTGCTTTGGAAGAAATAGATACTCCTACTGATGATGAAAACATAGATGACTATTTCAATGATGCTGATGTTACAAATTTGGATACTGTCATCATAGAGAGTCCAATTCCTACCACCAGAGTACATAAGAAGCATTCCAAAGAACAAATACTTGGCAACTTGAATACACCAGTTCAAACAAGAAGCAAGACTCAGAACACTAAAACCTTTCCTGAACAGGGTTTCTTTGCAAGGTCACTTCACAAAAGAAACAGCCATCAAGACTTGCAGAACTGTCTGTTTGCTTGCTTTCTGTCACAAAAGGAGCCCAAGAGAGTAGAAGAAGCTTTATCAGAAGAAGGATGGGTTGAATCAATGCAAGAGGAGTCATGCAGTTCAAGCTTCAAGAGGTGTGGACATTGGTTGACCTACCAAATGAAAAAAGGGCTATTGGAACTAAATGGGTGTTCAGAAACAAAAGGGATGAAAGGGGTATAGTGGTAAGGAATAAATCAAGGTTGGTTGCTCAAGGATACACATAAAGCGGGATTAGATTATGATGAAGTATTTGCACCAGTTGCCAGAATTGAAGCTATAAGACTGTTTTTGGCATATGCTTCATAAAAAAACTTTGTTGTGTATCAAATGGATGTTAAGAGTGCCTTTTTGTATGTTACTATTGATGAGGAGGTATATGTATGTCAACCTCCTAGTTTTGAAGATCCTGATCATCCTGATAAGGTCTACAAGGTGAAGAAGTCTATGTATGGTTTGCATCAAGCTCCAAGGGCATGGTATGAATGCCTTTCTACTTATTTGATAGACAATGGTTTCAAGAGAGGACTGATTGATAAGACCTTGTTCATAAGGAAGCTCAAGGATGATATATTGCTGGTTCAGGTTTATGTTGATGACATCTTCTTTGGCTCAACTAATAAGGAGCTGTGCAAAGACTTTGAGAAACTTATGCATGATAATTTTCAGATGAGTTCTATGGGTGAACTCACTTTCTTTTTGGGGCTACAGGTTCAACAGAGGACTGATGGTATCTTCATTAGTCAAGACAAGTATGTAGCAGATGTTTTAAAGAAGTTTGGATTTCAGGATGTAAAGAGTGCCAGTACACCTATGGAAGTCCTAAAGTTGATTTGAAGCTGTATAGATCCATGATTGGGTCTTTGATGTATCTCACTGCTTCTAGGCCAGATATTATGTTCTCAGTATGTGTGTGTGCAAGATTTCAAGTTACACCAAACACATTGTGGAAAACTAGAAGGGGGGGTTGAATAGTTTTACCAATTAAAACTTCCTTTTAATCTATTTAGATCGATATATGTCAATCTATTTGGTTGTGTGTGTTGGATGTTGATAAACAAGCATATAAAGATATGTAATGAAAGAAAAGAGTAAGAAGCACAAAACCACAACGCAAGTATTTATAGTGGTTCGGCTACAAGGTCACCTTCCTTGCCCTACTCCACTCCTCGAGTCACCTACTCGAGAGTTCGTAATCACTACACCAAGCTCCTTATGGCGGAGAAGCCTTCACAACGTCGCCTACTCTTTTTCCGGTACTAGGCTAACCACCGAGTTCTTTCACTCCAAGATGATTCACTCCTACACAACATCGCCTACCCTTTATAAGGTACTAGGCTAAGTACCTAGTTCTTTCACACCTTAGGTGAACTACACCTTCACAACGTCGCCTACCCTTTATTAGGTACTAGGCTAAGCACCTAGTTCCATTGCAATGGAGGAACTACTACCACACTACACCAACGACTAATCCCAAAGGAAATCTACTCCTTTACAACATCATCAAGGATATCAATATCCTTGGATCCTATACTAGTCTATCTTGTACATCAAAACACACCATATCGATTGTACATCTAAGGCACATTTCACTAATGCCTTTGACTAGATCTACAAGACACCTTTCACTAATGTCTTGTGTCTTCACTTCTAAGCACCTTTCACTAGTGCTTCCTTGTCTTGACTTCTAAGCACCTTTCACTAATGCTTCTTTGTCTTGACTTCTAAGCACCTACCACAAGTGCTTATCCTATAGATGATAGATACCCTTCACTAATATTTTCGTCTTGACACTTGAGACATCTTTCACTAATGTCTTCAACACTACACTTCTTTGAACAAAGAAAGGAATCATCAATAAGAAGACTTCAGTAGCCTTGATGATGAGGAAGCATGGCAACTCATGGACTTGAGCTTGCTCGACTTCAAAGGTGGTGATCTTTCCTTTAAGAGGAACCTAAAAGATCACACAAAAACAAAACTACAAACATAGATCTCTTGGATCTAAGGTTAGTGAGATCTAACTCAGGGGGGAAAGTGTGTTAGAAAGAGGCTTGAAAGGGGTAAGTAATAATGAAGAAATGTCTCACTATTTATAGCAAATTTCCTCACTGTTCCCACGGATCCCACGGATCCCTTCCACTTGGGATCCGGCTAGCACAAAGCTAGGGATCCATGGAACGCTCCTCTTTACCCATGGGTATTTTTGGTTATGGGTCATGGGTCATGGGTTATGGGTTGATCCATGGTTTTCTTTCTAGATACAATGTACCTTAAGGATACATTGAACTTGTGTAAGTGGTATATATAAAACCATGGGTTATGGGTCAAAACCATTTGCTAGTTTTTATCTATTTAGTATATACTTGTTTTTACCCATTTTAGTATATACTTGTTTTTACCCATTTTAGTATACTTAGCTTAAGTATGTGTTAAATCAATATGTAAACACTAGTTGTTGTACATATATATCTAGATCATAAAATCACTTATACTTGTTTTAGTGTTTTATGTGAAAATGTGAATATGTTAGAAAACTATTAGTTCAAACCATTTACGTATTTTATTTGTTTCGTTAATATGATTTTACTTTTGTTATCGACAAAACATTAGAAGATCGTAAAATATAAATTAACGTTTTTACGGCTTATTTGTATTAACAATCTCCCCCTTTTTTTTTATGACAAAACATAAAATTATTTTAAAGAAAAGCTAAAATTCGAAAACGTTTGAATTTGTAGTTTTTACTTTTCTTCTCCCCCTTTTTGTCGAAACAAAAAGTGTTTGAAGAAAAGCAACACATTGTTTTAAAGAAAAACATGTGAAAGAAGGATAAAAAAAAAATAAAGAGCAAGTAACGGGAATAGATCTCGTCTTACTCCCCCTTGACGAGTCCATCCCTATGTAAAGGCGCCAAGAAAGTAATTCTAATCTAGATCATGTGCAACTAAGTTTGCAAAGAATTTCGTCTAAGAGACGAGTGTGCTCCCCCTAGATGATTGCAACTTTGCAATGGGAAGTCATGAAAAATAAATCTAGTATTGCAAGTAATTTGCAATGTATTGCTTTGACATAAAGCTCCCCTAGCTTTAGGATGTCAAAGTCTTCATGTGTGAATTGAAATACTACAAAACAAAGGTTAGAAAGCAAGTATAATTCACAATTTTTTGCAAATGTGATGCAAGTTAGTAGTAAAATAGTTTCCTGTCTCACGGATCCCGCGGTTCCCTCCTAGTAGGGATCCGTCTAGGCAATTCTGAGGGATCCGTATAGTCGATCAATTTCAGCAAGGGTGAAATAACAAATAATGTTATCACATAAACAAAGTAATCATATGCTCAACAAAATAACAAGTAGCATGTAATTCCATTTAATAAAACAAGAGTTATGATATACATGACTCAAAAATAGGAAAATAGATAATACATAACTAGGAATTTCTTAGACCAACTAACGCTTGAAGTTTAGACACCACTATAATCTTCTAGCTCAAGTTATGTTTAGGTTTAATCTCGTCGAAACGTTCGAGGAGATGATAGAACATGAAATGTTGGTCTTCTCGTACTTCATGTATCAAACTTTCAACATGTTGACAATGATAGCAATCTTTGTCATGGCTAGGTAGTGGTGATGGATGAAATGAAGTGGCTTGATTCAAAGGATCAATTAAAGCGGTTTGAGGAGCCTCGAATGATGGAGGGATTGGTGGAGGTCCATTTAAGAATGGTTCAATCAAGAATGATGATGGTGGTAAAGAAATGTCAACTTCCATATGGTCGGGTGGTTGACTTTGATGATTTATAATCCAAATGGGATTATATGATAGAAACGGCGAAAAGGAAGCCGGAGCAAGTGTTGACTCAACACCTTGATTTTGAATCATTGTTCCTCCTAATGAGGAGAATGTTGTCGGCGAAAGCGGATGAGACGGCCTAGGTGGCAAGTCCTCTAAATTGTAGAGGTGAGGTGATGATTGTGGGGATGTAAAAGAGATAGCTCTAGGAATCAAAGGTGATGGTTTAGTGGAAATGATATTGTTTGGCCTAGGAGGTATGGTGGTGTTTGGCATTGTTAGTTTTGTGGGTACTATCCTTTTAGGAATTGGTTTGATTGGACGAGGGAGGATCCTATCATTTGTTGGTTTGACCGGAGATGATTCGGTTGAAGAGATTTCGTGTATAACACGGCCCCTTTTCGTGGGTGGTTCTTTGGTGGATAAGTTGCTACTTGGGGTTTTCCTCATGATGGGATGATTTCAAGAGGTTGCAAAAGCTGAAAGTTAGGATGAGAGTGATGACTATGGAGGTCCTAACAAGGTGGTTTATAAACCAAGAGATTTGGAAGGTGCATTTAAGCCTTAAGCCACTAAGATTCATTAGAATGTGATGATTAGCATGCACAAGAGTCAACTACAGAGGTTGTGCTGTTCTAGGAACTCATTTAAGATGAGATGGAGTGTTTGAGTTAGGAAGATGAGTTGAAATGATTGTTTTAGCAAGATTTGTCATAGACTGTCATCCGGATCCCACGGTTCCCTTCTTAGAGGGATCCGTCTAGGCTAGTTCTATGGATCCGGCGTTCAACAGTTTATGAAAGAGTGGAAATGATGTTTCTAAGATCCTAGACCTACATCATCTTGAGTGTTTCAGTCCTCCTAAGTGTTTTAAATGAAGTGGTGCTTAAGTATTTGAAGGCAATGAGTGTTGTAGCTAATGATTGTCTTTTATGGAAGGATTTGGAACTTTCAAAAGTACCAATGGATGAGCAAGGATGACACTAAAGATATCAATTGAAGTTAAATGAAACTAAATGATCCTAGAGATCAGGTTATGTCTTAGGATAGTGTTTTGGAAGATATCCTAGAAGCTTTGAAAATAGGAAAACTAGATTTTGATCAACTTTGATCAATTTTGAGATGAGGATGATTAATGATCAATTATGCCATAATCGAAAGATTTCTAAGGCTAGATGCGAAGCATCAAGTAGAAAATGAAGTGAGAGTTTGAGAGCGGAAGAGTAATGGGTTAAAGAATAACATGGTAGATCTACAAGAGTCTTAAAGTGTGTTCTAATTGAGTTGTGTGTGAGTAGGAAGGATCAACCTATCTTGATAAGGACTTAATTTGCCTTAAGATACTATGTTTAGCTTAGTGTGAGGTGTTCTAAGAATGTGTTTGAAATACAATGCTTGTAATTGCATTTTCTGTCTCACGGATCCCACGGTTCCCTAAAAGTAGGGATCCGTCTAGTAAACATTTGGGATCCGTCTATCTGCTAGGCAGAACCTTTACTAAATGTATGCAATGATCTTGACAATGCATTATATCTTAAGGATAGTCTAAAGGGAGTTCTAAGATATCAAATGTAAGATGTTTTATTTCATAAAAGAAATTGGATTACATTTAATAAAGCACGAGTACAAGAGAATTGATCCTATTTTGGAGTACTAAGTTGCTTGAGCGTTTTCGCTAGATGGATCATCAAATGGTTGATGAGTGTTAGCGGATTCAGGAATGAAGAACGTCTTCATGTGAGAGATGTTCAGTGGTTCCATCATCTTGTTCACAAGTACGTACAACGGACTTTGAAATTGAGGATGGTGAAACATGAGATTATGATAAAGGCGCGTCAAGAACATTCCATAAGGAATAAGTTTGTTCTTGGATCCTTGAAGATTTACAATTCGCCTTGCAAAGAAGTAGGCGAGATTGTACGGTTGTTGTGTTAGCAGACAATACATCATGTGAGCACAACAAGCGAGGAGGATTTCTTGATTTCCCTTAAGGCTCCAAACGTTTTCAAGTAGGATGAGCGCAAGGGGTTTGTACTCTTCAAGAATATCCCGTGTGTGGATGATGTTTGGATGAGAGTGATGAGGTTTGCATAAAATGCGGATTAAGTCTTGTGGAGAAGGGATATGAGAGCAATATGGACTATTTTCTTCACGAAAGTTGAAAAGAGAGTCAAGAGACCAATCTTCGGTGAAGGCACATTGTCCATGATTGGGAATTCGGAGGATGTTGGCAAATTGCCCAAGGGTTAGAATAAACTTTTGGTTTTTGATCCAAAACCAAAGAGAAAGAGAGCGATCCTCGTTACGAATGAGTTTAACTTGACGAAAGAATTCCAATACAAACCTTGGACATATTTTATCGTTAATTTCGAGAAGACATTCCAATCCTATGGTTTGGAAGGAGGTATTGATACCTTCTTCGAATTGTAGAGAGGTGTCTACAATACGTCCTTCATGGAAGCGACGGGTTTTGAGATTAATGAACCCACGGACATGATTGCCAGGGGTGTTGGGCTCAAGAGAGATGTTCGGAGTGTAGAAACTAGAGGATGAGAAGTCAAACTCATATATATGCGACATAGCTAAACCTATAGAAAAGATGAGTTAAAAAAAATGATGTTTGTGAACAAACTATGATTGTCTAGCGTTTTTATTTTATTAACAATGTTATTAACAACAAAGACATTTAACTCACTTATGGTTTTGATATTTTAGTGGAATACTACTTGTAGAAAGATAGGTTTTTAATCTTGCATAAAACTGTTTTTCCAGTAGGACGGATCCCACGGTTCCTTTTCAAAAGGGATCCGGCTAGTATAACTTCCGGGATCCGTGGATCTGTAGTAACAGAAACAGTTTTGATAAAAACATAGATTTTACAGTTTTTATACCACGAAATATGTTTTATCCTACATTTTCTTTTTAGCATGCATACATGACTTCTAATGTATCACGAAAGAATATAAAACATATAGATCAAAAAGGAGATAAACACATTTTATAACATAAACATCCTAGATAAAACAGATTATCAATAATATTGCATTTCAATGCTAAGGATGATACAAAGGATTGGGTATATGACCCCAATATAGATTAACAACACAAAGTAAATGTCTCCGTATGTGAACTTCATCATAGGGAACACAAGTGCGATGAGTGTTAGGGCGATGAGCACGAGTGCGATGTAAACCATGTTGATGACGGATCTTCTTGGTTTCGGATGAGATGGAATGAGGAGGAAGATGAAGTTTTTGAATGAGAGGGAATTTTTGAAATTCGTGTTTATTGTTTTATTAGAAGAAATAAAACATAAGCTCTATATACTATGACTATAGACGAGAAATATAACACGTATGTGAGAAAAAAAAAACTTCCTAACGAAGCTACATGTAAATCATATGTAACCACAAAAATCTACTCAAATACAAGCCTAACAAATAACACTTATGTACTAAACAATATATCATTTAGATATAAGTAGAAAGTCATACCTCGAATGCACTTAGGAATGTCTTTACAAATGACAAATGTCACTTAGACGATTCCCGCTCCTTTCCGTCTAAGATACCTTCTTAAGGAAGGTATTCTTGTTACCAAGCAACTCCTAAAGCTTGGTGGGTATGAGCTTTGACTAATCAACATCACAAAGAAGATTAGTGCAATTAAGTGAAAAGAAAAAAAATGTTGTTATCAAATCAACATCCAAACATATCGTTTTTTAAAAACATGGTGTTTGTTTTTATGAAAAACCTTCTTTGTAGTTTTCAATTAACTATGGATCGTATCAAGTTTTTAAAGTACAATATACTTCAAGAAACTTGGTAACGAAGCTCTGATGCCAATTGTGGAAAACTAGAAGGGGGGTTGAATAGTTTTACCAATAAAAACTTCATTTTAATCTATTTAGATCGACTTATGTCAATCTATTTGGTTGTGAGTGTTGGATGTTGATAAACAAGCATATAAAGATATGTAATGAAAGAAAAGAGTAAGAAGCACAAAACCACAACGAAAGTATTTATAGTGGTTCGGCTACAAGGTCACCTTCCTTGCCCTACTCCACTCCCTGAGTCACCTACTCGAGAGTTCGTAATCACTACACCAAGCTCCTTATGGCGGAGAAGCCTTCACAACGTCGCCTACTCTTTTTCCGGTACTAGGCTAACCACCGGGTTCTTTCACTCCAAGGTGAACCACTCCTACACAACGTCGCCTACCCTTTATAAGGTACTAGGCTAAGTACCTAGTTCTTTCATACCTTAGGTGAACTACACCTTCACAACGTCGCCTACCCTTTATTAGGTACTAGGCTAAGCACCTAGTTCCATTGCAATGGAGGAACTACTACCACACTACACCAACGACTAATCCCAAAGGAGATCTACTCCTTTACAACATCATCAAGGATATCAATATCCTTGGATCCTATACTAGTCTATCTTGTACATCGAAACACACCATATCGATTGTACATCTAAGGCACCTTTCACTAATGCCTTTGACTAGATCTACAAGACACCTTTCACTAATGTCTTGTGTCTTCACTTCTAAGCACCTTTCACTAGTGCTTCCTTGTCTTGACTTCTAAGTACCTTTCACTAATGCTTCTTTGTATTGACTTCTAAGCACCTACCACAAGTGCTTATCCTATAGATTATAGATACCCTTCACTAATATCTTCGTCTTGACACTTGAGACATCTTTCACTAATGTCTTCAACACTACACTTCTTTGAACAAAGAAAGGAATCATCAACAAGAAGACTTCAGTAGCCTTGATGATGAGGAAGCATGGCAACTCATGGACTTGAGCTTGCTCGACTTCAAAGGTGGTGATCTTGCCTTTAAGAGGAACCTAAAAGATCACACAAAAACAAAACTACAAACATAGATCTCTTGGATCTAAGGTTAGTGAGATCTAACTCAGGGGGGAAAGTGTGTTAGAAAGAGGCTTGAAAGGGGTGAGTAATAATGAAGAAATGTCTCACTATTTATAGGCAAATTTCCTCACTGTTCCCACGGATCCCTTCCACTTGGGATCCGGCTAGCACAAAGCTAGGGATTCGTGGAACGCTCCTCTTTACCCACGGGTATTTTTGTTTATGGGTCATGGGTCATGGGTTATGGGTTGATCCATGGTTTTCTTTCTAGATACAATGTACCTTAAGGATACATTGAACTTGTGTAAGTGGTATATATAAAACCATGGGTTATGGGTCAAAACCATTTGCTAGTTTTTATCTATTTAGTATATACTTGTTTTTTACCCATTTTAGTATATACTTGTTTTTACCTATTTTAGTATACTTAGCTTAAGTATGTGTTAAATCAATATGTAAACACTAGTTGTTGTACATATATATCTAGATCATAAAATCACTTATACTTGTTTTAGTGTTTTATGTGAAAATGTGAATATGTTAGAAAACTATTAGTTCAAACCATTTACGTATTTTATTTGTTTCGTTAATATAATTTTACTTTTGTTATCGACAAAACATTTGAAGATCGTAAAATATAAATAAATGTTTTTACGGCTTATTTGTATTAACACACATCACACTTGAATGCTGTGAAGAGAATCTTTAGATATCTTAAGGGTCATCCTAAATTGGGCCTTTGGTATTCTAAGGATTCAGCTTTTGATTTGGTGGCCTATACAGACAGTGATTATGCTGGAGCTAGTTTGGATAGAAAGTCTACTACTGGAGGATGTTAGTTTTTGGGAAGCAGGCTAATTTTATGGCAGTGTAAGAAGCAGACAATTGTGGCCAATTCCACCACTGAAGCTGAGTATGTGGCTGCTGCTAGTTGCTGTGGTCAAGTGCTTTGGATTCAGAATCAATTGTTGGACTTTGGGTACAATTTTATGCATACTAAGATTTACATTGACAATAACAGTACAATATGCATTATTAAAAATCCTGTTTTGCATTCTAGAACTAAACATATTGAGATAAGGCATCATTTTATTAGAGATTGTAATGAGAAAAGGTTAATACAAATGGTTAAAATCCATACTGCCGTCAATGTTGCTGATCTTCTTACTAAAGCTTTTGATGTGGGGAGGTTTCAGTATCTTGTAGTTAGTATTGGAATGGTAAATCTCTAAATCTCAAATTTGTTTTGTAAAAGTCTGTAAAATTTGTGTACTGTTATTGGTTGATCTTAGTATTGCTAGTTTAGTTCTATCTACTGCCTGTTCTTTTTGTTTCCACTAACTGTTTTGCAGATCAAAGAAATATATCACAACCAGTAAAAAGCAATGGACTTAAAAGGACACATGATATTATTATTAAAGATAAAAACTGCATTCCAGGATGCAGAGTTACAACCATGTCATACACACTACCAGCAGATTACAACACATGACAACAACTCAAAACAACCATCAAGAGACTACAGCTTCATAACAACCACCTACACCAACTATGGCCTCCTTGCAATGGCCCACTCTGGCATCTTCTTCTGGACCCCTTGCCCACCAATCACATCCCAAACTTTGGGACAAGTAATTCCTCTCACTCTCTCTCTTATGGGAGGAGAAGAGGAAGATGGACCAGCTGGTGGTGGAGGAGCTTTCAGGAGTGCTTGCAAAGGTGGAGCTGGAAGTGGTTCTGGTGGAGGTATCTCAGCAAGGGGAGGTACAACCAATGCTCTGGAAGAGGCTTCATCATCTGTGTCTTCATATGGATACACATAGCTTGGCATGGAGCTTAAATCTAAATTGGATCCTTTCTTGATAGCTTGTTTTGGCACTAGCTGGATGGAAGAAGGTCAAACTAAAGCAGGGTTTGTCCTCTTTAAGGGGAGGGATGTTTTCCTTGGTGGAATGTAGTTTTCCAAGTGTTGTTGGATGATGAACTTTTGGATGAATCTGAAGAGATCTCAATGGGCTGGTTTGGATTGCTCATTTTGATGATTTGGTGGTTTTTAGAGAGATGGTTTCAGAGTGTGTTTTTGGTAAGATGGTTTTTGGGAATGTGAGATATATGTGTGGTTTGTGGGTGATTTACTCTTAAATAGAGTTAAAGTGAAATCAGTAAGTTAATGAAAGGAAGGTCTGAGTTGGTGAGGAGTAAATGAAGTCTTTAACTTTGGTGGACGTTTAAATGACTTGGAGTTGACCTTTGACTGGGTGTTTAGCATTTTTGTTAACCACTGCCAGTATAGATAAAGAAACCACTTCTAGTTATTTCTAACCTCTACTAACCTTAAAAAATTTCTAGTGTTTGGTTTGTGTTTGTGACATGCAGATTTGAAGGAGCTATTGTAACTTATGGAGCTTTTGGAGCTGTAGGAATAGCTGATTAAAAAAAATGTGAATCTTTTGTAATCCTTCATATTAATGCATGATATCACTATTTTTGACTTAGATTTTGCTGAAGAGGTCTTAGTCAAAAGCTTGGAGTGTTGGTGAAGTATCCACTGCTAGTACATCTCTAACCATTGCTAGTTGTGGCCAATCCACTGCTAGTGCAGTGTTGATTCATGTGGAACCTAGAGGGGCTGTTTTGAAACTTTCTGAAGAAACGTATTTAATCCCCAATTCATTGTTGTATCACTTAATTGATCTTTGAACACTTCCAATTGGCGCTAATCACAAACCCTAACCACTCCCAACTGCTAATTTCACAAATCCCACATCTTTTTCACAATGCCGACTAAATACTCCACCACCCACAACCTTGTTGCATATCTCATCAAGAACAATCAGTCAGAAGGATTTCATGAGATGATTGATTTTATCAAACACACTCCTATTCATTATGCTTTAACAGTAGAACCCATAATTCTAAAAACGTATGTTCATCAATTTTGGTGGAATGCTAAAATACAGGAGAGAGATGGCGCAGAGGTTTTTAGAACTGTGGTTGATGAGAATGAGATTTTAGTTACTGAGGAGGTAATTAGAGATGTGTTGAAACTGGAGGATGCTGAAGGGGTTATCAATTTGTCTAATGAGGAGATTTTTGATGGACTGGAGCGAATGGGTTATGAGAAAAGAGGAGATAGGATTAAAGTTCATAAAGGTTTGTTTTTCCCTCATGGAAGTTTTGATACACAATTTGCTTATGTGTGTAAGCAATAAGACCACATATTTTGATGAATTTCCCTCCAAAATAGCAACTGCTATAATCTGTTTATCACAAGGGAGGATTTTTAATTGGTCTAGGATGATCTTTGATGGTTTCATGAAGAACCTAAGAGAAAAGGGAAAGTATTTCTTATATCCTAGGTTTGTACAATTGATTGTGGATAGTCAGATCACTGAACCCATTCCTCATCAAAGGGAGTATAAGGTACTTCATATGTTACCTAAGGTCTTTGCACACATGAGGAAACAAAACCCAAATTTCTCAGGAACTCTTACACCCTTATTCCCTCATATGCTTAACTTGCCTGATATTCCTGAGAATGAAGAGGTACCTGATCCATAACCCACCCAAAACACTGATGCTGAAACCCCTGCTACAACATCTGGACCCACTGCTATCACACCTGAACCCACTGCTGATATCTTAACTTCAACTTCTGAACCACATAGGATTTTGTTTACTAGGAGGAGGAGGAAGGGCACCAAGCTACCTCAGGCTGGTGTTAGTGGTGTAGTACACGAGGCTGTCACAAGAGGTGAAGGTGACATTAGTGGAAGGGCTTTCACTACTGATTCAGGCCTAGGTGCTGAATAAGATAGTGAAAACATAAGTAAGACCCAACCACTGGCAACTCCTAATGTGGAGAGTTCTCTTGAACTTAACACAGGTGGAGGAATCCCTAGCCAACTAGCTAAAACAGGGTGCATGGATGATCAGACTAGGCCTGATGCCATGTTTTCTACACCCCATGATTCACCTCTGAGCGGTTACACTCGAAGTGATAAGGGTAGTTTGGGACAAAATCTTGAATTGACGGGTACTGATAATGTACAAAATGACTTTTTCAAGGATCCACCTCTCGGACCAGGTTACACAGGTCGAAGTGGTGAGGATATTATTGAACAATTGAATGAATTGACGGCTAAATGTACCAAAATGGAGAAT
This sequence comes from Chrysanthemum makinoi, assembly GCA_910596185.1. Lineage (NCBI taxonomy): Eukaryota > Viridiplantae > Streptophyta > Magnoliopsida > Asterales > Asteraceae > Chrysanthemum > Chrysanthemum makinoi. Next base: position 167,351,164 of record OU343218.1, read on the forward strand.
ACAATCACTGGTCTTCAGGAACTTGCAGTATTTCAGGGTAGACAGATCAGAAGGTTGAAGCACAGGGTGTATGTCTTGGAAAGAATAAGGAGGCTAGGGATTGCTGCTTATAGGAGAGCCAAGAGAGTGCATAAGAAGGCTAGCTCCTCAATTGATCAAAGTTTGGAGGATGCATCCAAACAGGGGAGGAGTAAGAGCAAGGATTCAGGGGAGGATGTGCATTTGGATGATGGTTTGGATTTGGATAGTGGAAATACTGATGGTGATTATATGATAACTGATAAAGATGGAAATGAAGCAGTGCTTGAGACTTTGAAGGCTGTAGTAGAAGAAAAAGAGAAAGAAGTGGTGCAGGAAACAACCACTGCTAGTGTTGTTGAATCCCCTGCTAGTACAATTGAAACCACTGCTGCAACCTCTGAGGTAATTTTCACAACTGTTACTTCAGATACACCTATAGCTATAACAACCACTGCTACTATAGCTACAACCAGTGTCACACCACCACCCATGTCTAAAGAAGTTGAGAAGGAGGCTGCTGGTACCCAGAGTAACTTAAGTAAAACCTCATCAAACCCTGAACCTACTATTGCACATGTTCCCATTTTTCTTAAACCTACTAGACCTAAACCCTTCGCTAAAAGTTTGAAAATTGGTGAGCCTGTAAAGACTAAAGTGGTTCAACCAGATATTGGAAAGGGAAAAGGTATTGCTAAGCTAGTTTTGAAGTTTAAGAATAGGAAAGAGCAAATTGCTCATGATGAAGAGGTTGCAAAAAGGTTGTATGCTGAGGAATTAGCAGCCAGAGAAAACGAAAAACAAGAAGAAGAGAAAGCTTCTCAGAGATTGATTGAAGAATGTGACAAGGATTTAAAAGGTACACTTTTGAGGGGTCATTTATGCCCTTAATTGATCACTTTTGTATCCGTTACTACTTAATTTCGTTCCTTTTCACTTTTTAGGTCTCTTGAAGGCAAATTGCTGGAATGACACTTATTCAGACGAAAAGGCGCGAATATAAGAAGAAAATTGCCAAAGTCAAGAATCGAGACACTCAAGCTGCTGGAACTGAAGGGGACGGCGTCACAGCCAATTCGCGACGCCGTCGCGACACAACTTGAGACGACTCAGAGAGCAAATTGCTATTTTGCACTTGACGGCATCAGATTTAAAAAAGTAGGGCGTCACAACTCAGACGGCCTAGATTTGGATCCCGACGGCGTCAGAAGATGAAGCCAATGTTGTCACAAGCATAAGGTGACGCCGTCACAGAGTTGACGTTGCCAAGACTAAAACCTTATGGCGGCGACCCGACGGCGTCACAATTAAAGAGTGACGCCGTCGCATATTTTAACTCTATATATAGAATTTGAATTTTCAGTATTTTAGAAAGGTAGTTTTGTGGAGTAAAACCTAAACCGAACCTAGGCGGTTCCATACCCTATTTTACAACAAGATAAGTGTTTTACTTCATTAATTCAATTATGTCTTCAATTGTTTGTGTGTATGCTTGCATGTTTTCCATGTCCGGCTAATTTACTTGTGTGTTTGCATAGATATATGAAACCTAGATATTGAATATTGATTGGTTGTCTCTTATCTTAATTGTGATTGACCTAGTATTGCGATAGGTCATTCGTTGTGTTTTTAATGCTTGAGTAATCTTTGTGAACATTAGTTATAATCACCTAGAGTTATTGTAGTCTAAAAATTCAAAGATAACCTTAGAGTTAGTTTATGAATCCTACATATTTCGTAGGCAATAACCTTAAGGTAGTCTCAAAGACTTAGGGAAAAATGCATACCCTATGACCTTAGAAGACACAACGTGTAAAGAATAAGGACGTGACAATTCAACCATCAATAGGAGATAACTAGGGAGTAATAGCATCTAAGTAAACACATTTTTAATCATCATAAGAGCACAGAACAACGGAAATAGACTACACTCACCTTAGTTTAGTTAATTAGATAATTAGATAAGTAGAGTAATCGGTAGAAATACCACCCCCCAAATCCAATACCCCGAGATTCGTACCTTTCAATTTTCTAAAAAATATAAAAAAGATAAAAAATAATCTTCCTCAACCCCAACCTTAGCGTAGTAACTTCTCACTAGCATTCCTATTCCCCTAGAGAACGATATTAATTCCCGAGGCTTACCCTAATACTACACTACAACGATTAGGTTCACTGCCTAGGGTGTTTAAAAACTTGCTCGGCAAAAAGGAAGTTCCTTTGACCCCGAACGCGTGTTGTACGCGTATCAAGTTTTTGGCGCCGCTGCCGGGGAATAGAATAGCTAGTTAGATTTACACCTCGTTTAAGTTCCCTTGCTTGATTCCTATCAAGTAAGATTTTTTCTCATTTTTAACTTCCTCGTAGTCTATCCCCTTCTTTGTGACCTTTGTTCGTAAAACCCATCACTCACCATGATTCGCATATTTCGCCAAAGAGTCTTCAAACTACCGCCCCAATCCTCCTCCCAATCCCGAAATAGAGAACGCAATCCCACAAAACCCTTCCCCCGTTCACCACTTTGGAAATCACCTAGGGCATAATGAAATAAATTGGCAACAACAAAGTCCTTTCTATGACTCGGATTCCGATGAGGAGTTTGATTATGGTAAAGCACTTGATGACGGAGAGGTCATCGATGAAGTCAATCTTGAAATGGAAGAAGACTTCTCCCAATGTTTTGACCCTAGGTGTAGAATTGAGGCTAATGGCCCCTTTAACATGCAATTCTCTTGTAAGATAGGATTTGAAAGTTTTGATGCTAACTTGCACTCATTCTTACCTTTAAACTTGATCTCAAGAAATCTATATAACAAAATAAAGGTAGATGAATTAGCCAATCAAGGGGATAATGTTGTTGATGCGGTCACTTACTTGGATGTGTTTGTCGGAAGTTTTGCCTATGTGGTTGAATTCATGGTCCTAGAGGATTTAGGAGAATTCATTGATGGAAGCCTTACTCAAGTTATATTTGGAACAAACTTTAAGAGAATGACTAGGTTGAATGAACGGATTATTGATGGTCTAATCACATTCTCCGATGGAGTTGAAGATTTTGTCTATCAAATGCCCCGTACACATCCTAGGTTTAAGCACAAAGATATAGAGGCATGCAATCGGATGGCTCCCATTCCGATACTTAGTGAGAGAGATAAAAAACAAGGACTTAGCCATACTTATGAAAAAAATGAGCTACACTATAAAAAATGCCTGGAGTTAGGAGATGATTACAAGAAGAACGAGGAAACATTGGAATGGCTTAGGTATGGGCACGTAAGCATGCACGAGACCACGTAGGGGCACGACTTCAAGTCTAGCTACAAGACTCATAAATAAAGAAAAGCGCTTTGTGGGAGACAACCCATGCTTAATTGTTTGCTTGTTAGTGTGTCGTATATCTTTTATTGATTGTTTATTCTCATGTTTGAATTTGTAAAAATGCTTTATTTTGTCTTTAACCTCGTCTTAATTACATATAAAGGTATTTTACAAAAGGGATAAGTGTAGGGAGGATTACACACGTTTTCAAAAAGAACGTGAATATGAGAATTACGATTATTAAAAAGATATACATGTGTGTTTGTTCGAGTCAAATGCTTGTATCGAGTCATAATGGATGTTTTGCAGGAAATTTTTCCAGATTCTAAAGATAAAAATTTTCTAGAATTTTTTCCAGAAAATCGCAGACCAGTTTCTGTCAAGATAACCTGACGGCGTCAGGAGGAGTAGAAACAACTTAGTGTTTTTTCTCGTTTTCTGAGCTACTTATAAATTTTTGGAATTTTCCGGGTCTTAATTTTCCAGAAAATCTGTAAACATCCATTCCACAAGCATTATATCCTAGTTTAGTAGAGTCATATATAGTGTTACCGCCGATTTTACGGTAAGGTTTCGTTTGTTTTTTCCAAGTGTGCAGGTTTTATTTATCAAGAAGAAGATACATAAGATTGGATGGAGCTTTTCACGCATACATTCTTCTTGGAAAATATTTAACCACTACTTCACACGGATCCTACCGAGCTAATCAGGGGAGTATTAGTTTCTTTCGTTTTTAATTACCTTCCATTATCATAACTTTGATACTTTCGGGGAACATTGGGGACAATGTTCGGTTTAAGTGTAAAGAGAGAAAATAAAACGGGAACTTTGAAACTATGCTTATCCTTGACTATTTTCCTTGTCCAATTTCATTTGTGTAATAAACCATGAGAAATATCGGTTAGGGTAATTTTGGCACCAAATTTAAAAATTTTCATTACATGTAGGAGTGGGCCATTAGTCTTAATAAAGCGTCTCATGGATAGGAAGTTATATGACTAGCACAAAACCCTTTACCACTTAAATTCCACCCAAAATGTGAGGATCGCCCTTAGATTTGTAGGAATTAAAGCATTCCACTTTAATGCTTCGAGAGTGTACAGGTAGTATGATAGATTCTAGAACTTGTTTTGTGATGCATTCCGAGATCGCTAGTGAGACTACACTTGTGTAGTTAGGAATAACTAAATAATAAGAGGCATTAGGATAACCCTTGTTTGATACCCGTATTATAATTACTTCTTCCACATCGGTTGAGTAATTCCCCCACACCCTTGCGTTGTACTTGCTTTAGTACACGATACCCCTAGTTAACCCCTCAGAGCCTATCCTTTTCGCGGTTCTCGTGATGTTTCGGTTTTCCGGAATATCAATGAAGAGCATTGTTTACAATCCACCCCCAATGTACACCCAAATCGCCTTAGCCTACCTTGTATGCACTCACTTTTAGTGCATTATTGTTATCATACTAAACCCTTAGTTTAATTATTTAGTTGCTTGCATAAGTTGCTAAGTCGAGTCATATCTTTTGTACACAGTTTTGGGACGATTGGGACTCATGGGAAAAGTTAAATTTTATGAAATGATGGGAAGGAACGTTAAATTCAAATTCCCTTTATTTGCATAATAATGCACTCCAAGTGTTTTGATCTTTTCAATTCGGGTCAAATTAGTGTTAGAGTAATAAAAACTCAAGTGTAGGGATGTGCCTATAAATCCCTATTATTTAGATGTTATCGTAGAGGATGGTAGAGTAAAAGTGTATGAAGAAAAAAAAGAGAAAAAAAATAGAAAAAAAAAGAGAAAAAAAAAATAGAGTGTTCAAAAAAAAAACAACAACATACGGGCTACCATCCTACATCTATCTTTAAATTTATGTTTGTTTGTTTCAATTTATCTAGAGTTTAGAGTGTCGAGTCTTGGCTTAGCAACGTCATTCTTCTCATGCTTGTAACATAAAGATTTTTGAGTTACCACCACTAAATCGCCTATCCCACCAAACCCTTTCTTTCCCTACCGTAAGCCTAACGTTACAACCCTTTAAAAGACCTCTTGGATAGTTTTTTCTAGGTTCTTACGCCAAAGCGATGGAGGTTTGATCTAGTCTCAAGCCTATGGTAATCTATGTACTAAGACCGGTTAATGAGTGTTTATCTTCCATTTCCAACTTGATATATTTCAGATACACCCGAGAGATGAGAGTATTCAAACACCACTTGTGAGGTGCTAGTATGTAATTTCCGTGCTTGTTATGACTTTTGCGGGACTTATAAGTGTTGTGAATTGTTCTAAACTAATGCTTCATGACCCCTAACTTATAAATTAATTGGCTAAAAGCACATTTGCTTGAGGACAAGCAAATACCAAGTGTAGGGATATTTGATAATGATTTAAAAGGTACACTTTTGAGGGGTCATTTAAGCCCTTAATTGATCACTTTTGTATCCGTTACTACTTAATTTTGTTCCTTTTCACTTTTTAGGTCTCTTGAAGTCAAATTGCTGGAATGACACTTATTCGGACGAAAAGGCGCGAATATATGAAGAAAATGGCCAAAGTCAAGAATCGAGACACTCAAGCTGCTGGAACTGAAAGGGACGGCGTCATAGCCAATTCGCGACGCCGTCGCGACACACCTTGAGACGACTCAGAGAGCAAATTGCTATTTTACACTTGACGGCATCAGGTTTAAAAGAGTAGGGCGTCACAACTCAGACGGCCTGGATTTGGATCCCGACAACGTCAGAAGATGAATCCGACCGCGTCACAAGCATATGGTGATGCCGCCACAGAGTTAACGTGGCCAAGACAAAAACCTAATGGTGGCGACCCGACGGCGTCACAATTAAAGAGTGACGTCGTCTCATATTGTAACTCTATATATAGAATTCGAATTTTTAGTATTTTAGAGAGGTAATTTTGTGGAGTAAAACCTAAAACGAACCTACGCTGTCTTGGGCAGTATCTTAGGGTTCCATACCCTATTTTACAACAAGATAAGTGCTTTACTCATTAATTCAATTATGTCTTCAATTTTTTGTGTGTATGCTTGCATGTTTTCCATGTCCGGCTATTTTACTTGTGTGTTTGCTTAGATCTATGAAACCTAGATATTGGATATTGATTGGTTGTCTCTTATCTTAATTGTGATTGACCTAGTATTGCGATAGGTCATTCGTTGTGTTTTTAATGCTTGAGTAATCTTTGTGAACATTAGTTTATAATCACCTAGAGTTATTGTAGTCTAAACATCCAAAGATAACCTTAGAGTTATTTTATGAATCCTAGAGATTTCGTAGGCAATAACCTTAAGGCAGTCTCAATGAGTTAGGGAAAAACGCATACCCTACGACCTTAGAAGACACAACACGTTAAGAATAAGAACGTGACAATTCAACCATCAATAGGAGATAAATAGGGAGTAATAGCATCTAAGTAAAGACATTTTTAATCATCATAAGAGCACACAACAATAGACATAGACTACACTCACCTCAGTTTAGTTAATTAGATAATTAGATAAGTAGAGTAATCGGTAGAAATACCACCCCCCCAAATCCAATACCCCGAGATTCGTACCTTTCGATTTTCTAAGAACTATAAAAAAGATAAAAAAAATAATCTTCCTCAACCCCAACCTTAGCGTAGTAACTTCTCACTAGCATTCCTATTCCCCTAGAGAACGATATCAATTCCCGAGGCTTACCCTAATACTACACTACAATGATTAGGTTCACTGCCTAGGGTGTTGAAAAACTTGCTCGACGAAAAGGAAGTTCCTTTGACCCCGAACGCGTTGTACGCGTATCAGAATGGAATTTGGAACAACCTTTGATTCAAGCCTCTGAAATGATAAGGACAGAATACACTACTCTTGAATGGGTACAATTAGACATAGCTACAAGGTCCAAGGTGTTGGCTGAAAGGGCAAGAAAGATAAGACAAGAGATAACTCAAGCTAAAAGGAAGAAACCTTCTACTAAGAGTGAAATGAGAAATCAAATGATGAAGGTTATCAGACACATGGACATGCACATTGGTGTTAATTTGAGAAAGTGTACATATGAGCAGGTTGAAGAGATTTATAAAGGTTGTAAAAGAAGATGTGATGACTTCATCCCTATGAATTCTGAGAAAGAAGCTAAGTGGGTACAGAATATACAAAAGAGAAAAGCTGTTGTTCAGGAGGAATCTAGTTCAAAGAAACAGAAAGTGGATGAAGAGATGGAGAAAGAAGAAAGACTGAATCAGTATCTTCTAGAGTGTGATAAACCAGAGCCTATTATTCCTACTCCAGTAAGAGCAGATTGGCAGATAATTACAGCTAATGATAGAGAGATGATTGAAATAACAAGAGCTGATGGATGGAAAAGCACATACTTCAATTTTGGATGTTTGTTGTTTACTATGAATAAGGTTGATCTGGAGCAACTGTGGAAAGTAATGGAGTTTAGGTATGGAAAGTTTGGGCCAACCGGAGTATTAGCAAAATTTGTGTGGACTTCTATAAAGAACTTGTGCCAGCCCAATCCAGATGATGTATTTTGGTAAGACTGTGAGGTGGTTGAGTGGATGTTGTATCAACCTTTCAGAGTACATGATGTGCAGACTACAAAGGAGAAGTTCTTCATGTTTATAGATAAAGACTATCCACTGAGCAAGAATGTAGCTAGAAAAATGTTGGTGAAGTATCCACTGCTAGTACATCTCTAACCACTGCTAGTTGTGGCCAATCCACTGCTAGTGCAGTGTTGATTCATGTGGAACCTAGAGGGGCTGTTTTGAAACTTTCTGAAGAAACGTATTTAATCCCCAATTCACTGTTGTATCATTTAATTGATCTTTGAACACTTCCAATTGGCGCTAATCACAAACCCTAACCACTCCCAACTGCTAATTTCACAAATCCCACATCTTTTTCATAAAGCCGACTGAATACTCCACTACCCACAACCTTGTTGCATATCTCATCTAGAACAATCAGTCAGAAGGATTTCATGAGATGATTGATTTTATCAAACACACTCCTATTCATTATGCTTTAACAGTAGAACCCATCATTCTAAAAATGTATGTTCATCAATTTTGGTGGAATGCTGAAATACAGGAGAGAGATGGCGCAGAGGTTTTTAGAATTGTGGTTGATGAGAATGAGATTTTAGTTACTGAGGAGGTAATTAGAGATGTGTTGAAACTGGAGGATGCTGAAGGGGTTATCAATTTGTCTAATAAGGAGATTTTTGATGGACTGGAGCGAATGGGTTATGAGAAAAGAGGAGATAGGATTAAATTTCATAAAGGTATGTTTTTCCCTCACTGGAAGTTTTTGATACACAATTTGCTTATGTGTGTAAGCAATAAGACCACATATTTTGATGAATTTCCCTCCAAAATAGCAACTGCTATAATTTGTTTATCACAAGGGAGGATTTTTAATTGGTCTAGGATGATCTTTGATGGTTTCATGAAGAACCTAAGAGAAAAGGGAAAGTATTTCTTATATCCTAGGTTTGTACAATTGATTGTGGATAGTCAGATCACTGAACCCATTCCTCATCAAAGGGAGTATAAGGTACTTCATATGTTACCTAAGGTCTTTGCACACATGAGGAAACAAAACCCAAATTTCTCAGGAACTCTTACACCCTTATTCCCTCATATGCTTAACTTGCCTGATATTCCTGAGAATGAAGAGGTACCTGATCCATAACCCACCCAAAACACTGATGCTGAAACCCCTGCTACAACATCTGGACCCACTGCTATCACACCTGAACCCACTGCTGATATCTTAACTTCAACTTCTGAACCACATAGGATTTTGTTTACCAGGAGGAGGAGGAAGGGCACCAAGCTACCTCAGACTGGTGTTAGTGGTGTAGTACACGAGGCTGTCACAAGAGGTGAAGGTGACATTAGTGGAAGGGCTTTCACTATTGATTCAGGCCTAGGTGCTGAACAGGATAGTGAAAACATAAGTAAGACCCAACCACTGGCAACTCCTAATGTGGAGAGTTCTCTTGAACTTAACACAGGTGGAGGAATCCCTAACCAACTGGCTGAAACTGGGTGCATGGATGATCAGACTAGGCCTGATGCCATGTTTTCTACACCCCATGATTCACCTCTCGGAGCAGGTTACACAGCTCGAAGTGATAAGGGTAGTTTGGGACAAAATATTGAATTGACGGGTACTGATAATGTATAAAATGACTTTTCCAAGGATCCACCTCTCGGACCAGGTTACACAGGTCGAAGTGATGAGGATATTATTGAGCAATTGAATGAATTGACGGCTAAATGTACCAAAATGGAGAATACAATCACTGGTCTTCAGGAACTTGCAGTATTTCAGGGTAGACAGATCAGAAGGTTGAAGCACAGGGTGTATGTCTTGGAAAGAATAAGGAGGCTAGGGATTGCTGCTTATAGGAGAGCCAAGAGAGTGCATAAGAAGGCTAGCTCCTCAATTGATCAAAGTTTGGAGGATGCATCCAAACAGGGGAGGAGTAAGAGCAAGGATTCAGGGGAGGATGTGCATTTGGATGATGGTTTGGATTTGGATAGTGGAAATACTGATGGTGATTATATGGTGACTGATAAGGATGGAAATGAAGCAGTGCTTGAAACTTTGAAGGCTGTAGTAGAAGACAAAGAGAAAGAAGTGGTGCAGGCAACAACCACTGCTAGTGTTGCTGAATCCCCTGCTAGTACAATTGAAACCACTGCTGCAACCTCTGAGGTAATTTTCACAACTGTTACTTCAGATACACCTATAGCTATTACAACCACTGCTACTATAGCTACAACCAGTGTCACACCACCACCCATGTCTAAAGAAGTTGAGAAGGAGGCTGATGGTACCCAGAGTAACTTAAGTAAAATCTCATCAAACCCTGAACCTACTATTGCACATGTTCCCATTTTTCTTAAACCTACTGGACCTAAACCCTTGGCTAAAAGTTTGAAAATTGGTGAGCCTGTAAAGACTAAAGTGGTTCAACCAGATATTGGAAAGGGGAAAGGTATTGCTGAGCCAGTTTTGAAGTTTAAGAATAGGCAAGAGCAAATTGCTCATGATGAAGAGGTTGCAAAAAGGTTGTATGCTGAGGAATTAGCAGCCAGAGAAAAGGAAAAACAAGAAGAAGAGAAAGCTTCTCAGAGATTGATTGAAGAATGTGACAAGGATTTAAAAGGTACACTTTTGAGGGGTCATTTATGCCCTTAATTGATCACTTTTGTATCCGTTACTACTTAATTTCGTTCCTTTTCACTTTTTAGATCTCTTGAAGGCAAATTGGTGGAATGACACTTATTCAGACGAAAAGGCGCGAATATATGAAGAAAATTGCCAAAGTCAAGAATCGAGACACTCAAGCTGCTGGAACTGAAGGGGATGGCGTCACAGCCAATTCGCGACGCCGTCACGACACACCTTGAGACGACTCAGGGAGCAAATTGCTATTTTGCACTTGACGACATCAGATTTAAAAAAGTATGGCGTCACAACTTAGACGGCCTAGATTTGGATCCCGACGGCGTCAGAAGATGAAGCCGACGTTGTCACAAGCATAAGGTGACGCCGTCACAGAGTTGACGTTGCCAAGACTAAAACCTTATGGCGACGACCCGACGGCGTCACAATTAAAGAGTGACGCCGTCGCATATTGTAACTCTATATATAGAATTTAAATTTTCAGTATTTTAGAAAGGTAGTTTTGTGGAGTAAAACCTAAACCGAACCTAGGCTGTCTTGGGCAGTATCTTAGGGTTCCATACCCTATTTTACAACAAGATAAGTATTTTACTTCATTAATTCAATTATGTCTTCAATTGTTTGTGTGTATGCTTGCATGTTTTCCATGTCCGGCTAATTTACTTGTGTGTTTGCTTAGATATATGAAACCTAGATATTGAATATTGATTGGTTGTCTCTTATTTTAATTGTGATTGACCTAGTATTGCGATAGGTCATTCGTTGTGTTTTTAATGCTTGAGTAATCTTTGTGAACATTAGTTTATAATCACCTAGAGTTATTGTAGTCTAAAAATTCAAAGATAACCTTAGAGTTAGTTTATGAATCCTATATATTTCGTAGGCAATAACCTTAAGGTAGTCTCAAAGACTTAGGGAAAAATGCATACCCTACGACCTTAGAAGACACAACGTGTTAAGAATAAGGACGTAACAATTCAACCATCAATAGGAGAAAACTAGGGAGTAATAGCATCTAAGTAAACACCTTTTTAATCATCATAAGAGCACACAACAACGGAAATAGACTACACTCACCTTAGTTTAGTTAATTAGATAATTAGATAAGTAGAGTAATCGGTAGAAATACCACCCCCCAAATCCAATACCCCGAGATTCGTACCTTTCAATTTTATAAAAAATATAAAAAAGATAAAAAATAATCTTCCTCAACCCCAACCTTAGCGTAGTAACTTCTCACTTGCATTCCTATTCCCCTAGAGAACGATATTAATTCCCGAGGCTTACCCTAATACTACACTACAACGATTAGGTTCACTGCCTAGGGTGTTTAAAAACTTGCTCGACGAAAAGGAAGTTCCTTTGACCCCGAACGCGCGTTGTACGCGTATCAAGTTTTTGGCGCCGCTGCAGGGGAATAGAATAGTTAGTTAGATTTACACCTCGTTTAAGTTCCCTTGCTTGATTCCTATCAAGTAAGATTTTTTTTCTCATTTTTAACTTCCTCGTAGTCTATCCCCCTTCTTTGTGACCTTTGTTCGTAAAACCCATCACTCACCATGATTCGCATATTTCGCCAAAGAGTCTTCAAACTACCCGCCCCCAATCCTCCTCCCAATCCCGAAATAGAGAACGCAATCCCACAAAACCCTTCACCCGTTCACCACTTTGGAAATCACCTAGGGCATAATGAAATAAATTGGCAACAACAAAGTCCTTTCTATGACTCGGATTCTGATGAGGAGTTTGATTATGGTAAAGCACTTGATGACGGAGAGGTCATCGATGAAGTCAATCTTAAAATGGAAGAAGACTTCTCCCAATGTTTTGACCCTAGGTGTAGAATTGAGGCTAATGGCCCCTTTAACATGCAATTCCCTTGTAAGATAGGATTTGAAAGTTTTGATGCTAACTTGCACTCATTCTTACCTTTAAACTTGATCTCAAGAAATCTATATAACAAAATAAAGGTAGATGAATTAGCCAATCAAGGGGATAATGTTGTTGATGCGGTCACTTACTTGGATGTGTTTGTCGGAAGTTTTGCCTATGTGGTTGAATTCATGGTCCTAGAGGATTTAGGAGAATTCATTGATGGAAGCCTTACTCAAGTTATATTTGGAACAAACTTTAAGAGACTGACTAGGTTGAATGAACGGATTATTGATGGTCTAATCACATTCTCCGATGGAGTTGAAGATTTTGTCTATCAAATGCCCCGTACACATCCTAGGTTTAAGCACAAAGATATAGAGGCATGCAATCGGATGGCTCCCATTCCGATACTTAGTGAGAGAGATAAAAAACAAGGACTTAGCCATACTTATGAAAAAAATGAGCTACACTATAAAAAATGCCTGGAGTTAGGAGATGATTACAAGAAGAACGAGGAAACATTGGAATGGCTTAGGTATGGGCACGTAAGCGTGCACGAGACCACGTAGGGGCACGACTTCAAGTCTAGCTACAAGACTCATAAATAAAGAAAAGCGCTTCGTGGGAGACAACCCATGCTTAATTGTTTGCTTGTTAGTGTGTCGTATATCTTTTATTGATTGTTTATTCTCATGTTTGAATTTGTAAAAATGCTTTATTTTGTCTTTAACCTCGTCTTAATTACATATAAAGGTATTTTACAAAAGGGATAAGTGTAGGGAGGATTACACACGTTTTCAAAAAGAACGTGAATATGAGAATTACAATTATTAAAAAGATATACATGTGTGTTTGTTCGAGTCAAATGCTTGTATCGAGTCATAATGGATGTTTTGCAGGAAATTTTTCCAGATTCTAAAGATAAAAATTTTCTAGAATTTTTTCCAGAAAATCGCAGACCAGTTTCTGTCAAGATAACCTGACGGCGTCAGGAGGAGTAGAAACAACTTAGTGCTTTTTCTCGTTTTCTGAGCTACTTATAAATTTTTGGAATTTTCCGGGTCTTAATTTTCCAGAAAATCTGTAAACATCCATTCCACAAGCATTATATCCTAGTTTAGTAGAGTCATATATAGTGTTACCGCCGATTTTACGGTAAGGTTTCGTTTGTTTTTTTCAAGTGTGCAGGTTTTATTTATCAAGAAGAAGATACATAAGATTGGATGGAGCTTTTCACGCATACATTCTTCTTGGAAAAGATTGTACCACTACTTCACACGGATCCTACCGAGCTAATCAGGGGAGTATTAGTTTCTTTCATTTTTAATTACCTTCCATTATCATAACTTTGATACTTTCGGGGAACATTGGGGACAATGTTCGGTTTAAGTGTAAGGAGAGAAAATAAAACGGGAACTTTAAAACTATGCTTATCCTTGACTATTTGCCTTGTCCAATTTCATTTGTGTAATAAACCATGAGAAATATCGGTTAGGGTAATTTTGGCACCAAATTTAAAAATTTTCATTACATGTAGGAGTGGGCCATTAGTCTTAATAAAGCGTCTCATGGATAGGAAGTTATATGACTAGCACAAAACCCTTTACCACTTAAATTCCACCCAAAATGTGAGGATCGCCCTTAGATTTGTAGGAATTAAAGCATTCCACTTTAATGCTTCGAGAGTGTACAGGTAGTATGATAGATTCTAGAACTTGTTTTGTGATGCATTCCGAGATCGCTAGTGAGACTACACTTGTGTAGTTAGGAATAACTAAATGATAAGAGGCATTAGGATAACCCTTGTTTGATACCCGTATTATAGTTACTTCTTCCACATCGGTTGAGTAATTCCCCCACACCCTTGCGTTGTACTTGCTTTACTACACGATACCCCTAGTTAACCCCTCAGAGCCTATCCTTTTCGCGGTTCTCGTGATGTTTCGGTTTTCCGGAATATCAATGAAGAGCATTGTTTACAATCCACCCCCAATGTACACCCAAATCGCCTTAGCCTACCTTGTATGCACTCACTTTTAGTGCATTATTGTTATCATACTAAACCCTTAGTTCAATTATTTAGTTGCTTGCATAAGTTGCTAAGTCGAGTCATATCCTTTGTACACAGTTTTGGGACGATTGGGACTCATGGGAAAAGTTAAATTTTATGAAATGACGGGAAGGAACGTTAAATTCAAATTCCCTTTATTTGCGTAATAATGCACTCCAAGTGTTTTGATCTTTTCAATTCGGGTCAAATTAGTGTTAGAGTAATAAAAACTCAAGTGTAGGGATGTGCCTATAAATCCCTATTATTTGGATGTTATCGTAGAGGATGGTAGAGTAAAAGTGTATGAAGAAAAAAAATCGAAAAAAAATAGAAAAAAAAAGAGAAAAAAAAATAGGGTGTTCAAAAAAAAACAACATACGGGCTACCATCCTACATCTATCTTTAAATTTATGTTTGTTTGTTTCAATTTATCTAGAGTTCAGAGTGTCGAGTCTTGGCTTAGCAACGTCATTCTTCTCATGCTTGTAACATAAAGATTTTTGAGTTACCACCACTAAATCGCCTATCCCACCAAACCCTTTCTTTCCCTACCGTAAGCCTAACGTTACAACCCTTTAAAATACCTCTTGGATAGTTTTTTCTAGGTGCTTATGCCAAAGCGATGGAGGTTTGATCTAGTCTCAAGCCTATGTTAATCTATGTACTAAGACCAGTTAATGAGTGTTTATCTTCCATTTCCAACTTGATATATTTCAGATACACCCGAGAGATGAGAGTATTCAAACACCACTTGTGAGGTGCTAGTATGTAATTTCCGTTCTTGTTATGACTTTTGCGGGACTTATAAGTGTTGTGAATTGTTCTAAACTAATGCTTCATGACCCCTAACTTATAAATTAATTGGCTAAAAGCACATTTGCTTGAGGACAAGCAAATACCAAGTGTAGGGATATTTGATAATGATTTAAAAGGTACACTTTTGAGGGGTCATTTAAGCCCTTAATTGATCACTTTTGTATCCGTTACTACTTAATTTCGTTCCTTTTCACTTTTTAGGTCTCTTGAAGTCAAATTGCTGGAATGACACTTATTCGGACGAAAAGGCGCGAATATATGAAGAAAATGGCCAAAGTCAAGAATCGAGACACTCAAGCTGCTGGAACTGAAAGGGACGGCGTCACAGCCAATTCACGACGCCGTCACGACACACCTTGAGACGACTCAGAGAGCAAATTGCTATTTTACACTTGACGGCATCAGGTTTAAAAGAGTAGGGCGTCAAAACTCAGACGGCCTGGATTTGGATCCCGACAACGTCAGAAGATGAATCCGACCGCGTCACAAGCATATGGTGATGCCGTCACAGAGTTGACATGGCCAAGACGAAAACCTAATGGTGGCGACCCGACGGCGTCACAATTAAAGAGTGACGTCGTCTCATATTGTAACTCTATATATAGAATTCGAATTTTTAGTATTTTAGAGAGGTAATTTTGTGGAGTAAAACCTAAACCGAACCTACGCTGTCTTGGGCAGTATGTTAGGGTTCCATACCCTATTTTACAACAAGATAAGTGCTTTACTCATTAATTCAATTATGTCTTCAATTTTTTGTGTGTATGCTTGCATGTTTTCCATGTCCGGCTATTTTACTTGTGTGTTTGCTTAGATCTATGAAACCTAGATATTGGATATTGATTGGTTGTCTCTTATCTTAATTGTGATTGACCTAGTATTGCGATAGGTCATTCGTTGTGTTTTTAATGCTTGAGTAATCTTTGTGAACATTAGTTTATAATCACCTAGAGTTATTGTAGTCTAAACATCCAAAGATAACCTTAGAGTTATTTTATGAATCCTAGAGATTTCGTAGGCAATAACCTTAAGGTAGTCTCAATGAGTTAGGGAAAAACGCATACCCTACGACCTTAGAAGACACAACACGTTAAGAATAAGGACGTGACAATTCAACCATCAATAGGAGATAAATAGGGAGTAATAGCATCTAAGTAAAGACATTTTTAATCATCATAAGAGCACACAACAATAGACATAGACTACACTCACCTTAGTTTAGTTAATTAGATAATTAGATAAGTAGAGTAATCGGTAGAAATACCCCCCCCCCCCCAAATCCAATACCCCGAGATTCGTACCTTTCGATTTTCTAAAAACTATAAAAAAGATAAAAAAAATAATCTTCCTCAACCCCAACCTTAGCGTAGTAACTTCTCACTAGCATTCCTATTCCCCTAGAGAACGATATCAATTCCCGAGGCTTACCCTAATACTACACTACAACGATTAGGTTCACTGCCTAGGGTGTTGAAAAACTTGCTCGACGAAAAGGAAGTTCCTTTGACCCCGAACGCGCGTTGTACGCGTATCAGAATGGAATTTGGAACAACCTTTGATTCAAGCCACTGAAATGATAAGGACAGAATACACTACTCTTGAATGGGTACAATTAGACATAACTACAAGGTCCAAGGTGTTGGCTGAAAGAGCAAGAAAGATAAGACAAGAGATAACTCAAGCTAAAAGAAAGAAACCTCCTACTAAGAGTGAAATGAGAAATCAAATGCTGAAGGTTATCAGACACATGGACATGCACATTGGTGTTAATTTGAGAAAGTGTACATATGAGCAGGTTGAAGAGATTTATAAAGGTTGTAAAAGAAGATGTAATGACTTCATCCCTATGAATTCTGAGAAAGAAGCTAAGTGGGTACAGAATATACAAAAGAGAAAAGCTGTTGTTCAGGAGGAATCTAGTTCAAAGAAACAGAAAGTGGATGAAGAGATGGAGAAAGAAGAAAGACTGAATCAGTATCTTCTGGAGTGTGATAAACCAGAGCCTATTATTCCTACTCCAGTAAGAGCAGATTGGCAGATAATTACAGCTAATGATAGAGAGATGATTGAAATAACAAGAGCTGATGGATGGAAAAGCACATACTTCAATTTTGGATGTTTGTTGTTTACTATGAATAAGGTTGATCTGGAGCAACTGTGGAAAGTAATGGAGTTTAGGTATGGAAAGTTTGGGCCAACCGGAGTATTAGCAAAATTTGTGTGGACTTCTATAAAGAACTTGTGCCAGCCCAATCCAGATGATGTATTTTGGTAAGACTGTGAAGTGGTTGAGTGGATGTTGTATCAACCTTTCAGAGTACATGATGTGCAGACTACAAAGGAGAAGTTCTTCATGTTTATAGACAAAGACTATCCACTGAGCTAGAATGTAGCCAGAAAAATGTTGGTGAAGTATCCACTGCTAGTACATCTCTAACCACTGCTAGTTGTGGCCAATCCATTGCTAGTGCAGTGTTGATTCATGTGGAACCTAGAGGGGCTGTTTTGAAACTTTCTGAAGAAACGTATTTAATCCCCAATTCATTGTTGTATCACTTAATTGATCTTTGAACACTTCCAATTGGCGCTAATCACAAACCCTAACCACTCCCAACTGCTAATTTCACAAATCCCACATCTTTTTCACAATGCCGACTAAATACTCCACCACCCACAACCTTGTTGCATATCTCATCAAGAACAATCAGTCAGAAGGATTTCATGAGATGATTGATTTTATCAAACACACTCCTATTCATTATGCTTTAACAGTAGAACCCATCATTCTAAAAACATATGTTCATCAATTTTGGTGGAATGCTGAAATACAGGAGAGAGATGGCGCAGAGGTTTTTAGAATTGTGGTTGATGAGAATGAGATTTTAGTTACTGAGGAGGTAATTAGAGATGTGTTGAAACTGGAGGATGCTGAAGGGGTTATCAATTTGTCTAATGAGGAGATTTTTGATGGACTGGAGCGAATGGGTTATGAGAAAAGAGGAGATAGGATTAAAGTTCATAAAGGTTTGTTTTTCCCTCAGTGGAAGTTTTTGATACATAATTTGCTTATGTGTGTAAGCAATAAGACCACATATTTTGATGAATTTCCCTCCAAAATAGCAACTGCTATAATCTGTTTATCACAAGGGAGGATTTTTAATTGGTCTAGGATGATCTTTGATGGTTTCATGAAGAACCTAAGAGAAAAGGGAAAGTATTTCTTATATCCTAGGTTTGTACAATTGATTGTGGATAGTCAGATCACTGAACCCATTCCTCATCAAAGGGAGTATAAGGTACTTCATATGTTACCTAAGGTCTTTGCACACATGAGGAAACAAAACCCAAATTTCTCAGGAACTCTTACACCCTTATTCCCTCATATGCTTAACTTGCCTGATATTCCTGAGAATGAAGAGGTACCTGATCCATAACCCACCCAAAACACTAATGCTGAAACCCCTGCTACAACATCTGGACCCACTGCTATCACACCTGAACCCACTGCTGATATCTTAACTTCAACTTCTGAACCACATAGGATTTTGTTTACCAGGAGGAGGAGGAAGGGCACCAAGCTACCTTAGACTGGTGTTAGTGGTGTAGTACACGAGGCTGTCACAAGAGGTGAAGGTGACATTAGTGGAAGGGCTTTCACTATTGATTCAGGCCTAGGTGCTGAACAGGATAGTGAAAACATAAGTAAGACCCAACCACTGGCAACTCCTAATGTGGAGAGTTCTCTTGAACTTAACACAGGTGGAGGAATCCCTAGCCAACTGGCTAAAACAGGGTGCATGGATGATCAGACTAGGCCTGATGCCATGTTTTCTACACCCCATGATTCACCTCTCGGAGCAGGTTACACAGCTCGAAGTGATAAGGGTAGTTTGGGACAAAATATTGAATTGACGGGTACTGATAATGTATAAAATGACTTTTCCAAGGATCCACCTCTCGGACCAGGTTACACAGGTCGAAGTGATGAGGATATTATTGAGCAATTGAATGAATTGACGGCTAAATGTACCAAAATGGAGAATACAATCACTGGTCTTCAGGAACTTGTAGTATTTCAGGGTAGACAGATCAGAAGGTTGAAGCACATGGTGTATGTCTTTGAAATAATAAGGACGCTTATAGGAGAGCCAAGAGAGTGCATAAGAAGGCTAGCTCCTCAATTGATCAAAGTTTGGAGGATGCATCCAAACAGGGGAGGAGTAAGAGCAAGGATTTAGGGGAGGATGTGCATTTGGATGATGGTTTGGATTTGGATAGTGGAAATACTGATGGTGATTATATGATAACTGATAAAGATGGAAATGAAGCAGTGCTTGAGACTGTGAAGGCTGTAGTAGAAGAAAAAGAGAAAGAAGTGGTGCAGGAAACAACCACTGCTAGTGTTGCTGAATCCCCTGCTAGTATAATTGAAACCACTGCTGCAACCTCTGAGGTAATTTTCACAACTGTTACTTGATACACCTATAGCTATAACAACCACTGCTACTATAGCTACAACCAGTGTCACACCACCACCCATGTCTAAAGAAGTTGAGAAGGAGGCTGCTGGTACCCAGAGTAACTTAAGTAAAACCTCATCAAACCCTGAACCTACTATTGCACATGTTCCCATTTTTTTTAAACCTACTTGACCTAAACCCTTCGCTAAAAGTTTGAAAATTGGTGAGCCTGTAAAGACTAAAGTGGTTCAACCAGATATTGGAAAGGGAAAAGGTATTGCTAAGCTAGTTTTGAAGTTTAAGAATAGGCAAGAGCAAATTGCTCATGATGAAGAGGTTGCAAAAAGGTTGTATGCTGAGGAATTAGCAGCCAGAGAAAAGGAAAAACAAGAAGAAGAGAAAGCTTCTCAGAGATTGATTGAAGAATGTGACAAGGATTTAAAAGGTACACTTTTGAGGGGTCATTTATGCCCTTAATTGATCACTTTTGTATCCGTTACTACTTAATTTCGTTCCTTTTCACTTTTTAGGTCTCTTGAAGGCAAATTGCTGGAATGACACTTATTCAGACGAAAAGGCGCGAATATATGAAGAAATTTGCCAAAGTCAAGAATCGAGACACTCAAGCTGCTGGAACTGAAGGGGACGGCGTCACAGCCAATTCGCGACGCCGTCGCGACACACCTTGAGACGACTCAGAGAGCAAATTGCTATTTTGCACTTGACGGCATCAGATTTAAAAAAGTAGGGCGTCACAACTCAGACGGCCTAGATTTGGATCCCGACGGCGTCAGAAGATGAAGCCGACGTTGTCACAAGCATAAGGTGACGCCATCACAGAGTTGACGTTGCCAAGACTAAAACCTTATGGCGACGACCCGACGGCGTCACAATTAAAGAGTGACGCCGTCGCATATTGTAACTCTATATATAGAATTTAAATTTTCAGTATTTTAGAAAGGTAGTTTTGTGGAGTAAAACCTAAAACAAACCTAGGCTGTCTTGGGCAGTATCTTAGGGTTCCATACCCTATTTTACAACAAGATAAGTATTTTACTTCATTAATTCAATTATGTCTTCAATTGTTTGTGTGTATGCTTGCATGTTTTCCATGTCCGGCTAATTTACTTGTGTGTTTGCTTAGATATATGAAACCTAGATATTGAATATTGATTGGTTGTCTCTTATCTTAATTGTGATTGACCTAGTATTGCGATAGGTCATTCGTTGTGTTTTTAATGCTTGAGTAATCTTTGTGAACATTAGTTTATAATCACCTAGAGTTATTGTAGTCTAAAAATTCAAAGATAACCTTAGAGTTAGTTTATGAATCCTACATATTTCGTAGGCAATAACCTTAAGGTAGTCTCAAAGACTTAGGGAAAAATGCATACCCTACGACCTTAGAAGACACAACGTGTTAAGAATAAGGACGTGACAATTCAACCATCAATAGGAGATAACTAGGGAGTAATAGCATCTAAGTAAACACATTTTTAATCATTATAAGAGCACACAACAACGTAAATAGACTACACTCACCTTAGTTTAGTTAATTAGATAATTAGATAAGTAGAGTAATCGGTAGAAATACCACCCCCCAAATCCAATACCCCGAGATTCGTACCTTTCAATTTTCTAAAAAATATAAAAAAGATAAAAAATAATCTTCCTCAACCCTAACCTTAGCGTAGTAACTTCTCACTAGCATTCCTATTCCCCAAGAGAACGATATTAATTCCCGAGGCTTACCCTAATACTACACTACAACGATTAGGTTCACTGCCTAGGGTGTTTAAAAACTTGCTCGACGAAAAGGAAGTTCCTTTGACCCCGAACACGCGTTGTACGCGTATTAAGTTTTTGGCGCCGCTGCCGGGGAATAGAATAGCTAGTTAGATTTACACCTCGTTTAAGTTCCCTTGCTTGATTCCTATCAAGTAAGATTTTTTTTCTCATTTTTAACTTCCTCGTAGTCTATCCCCCTTCTTTGTGACCTTTGTTCGTAAAACCCATCACTCACCATGATTCGCATATTTCGCCAAAGAGTCTTCAAACTACCCGCCCCCAATCCTCCTCCCAATCCCGAAATAGAGAACGCAATCCCGCAAAACCCTTCACCCGTTCACCACTTTGGAAATCACCTAGGGCATAATGAAATAAATTGGCAACAACAAAGTCCTTTCTATGACTCGGATTCCGATGAGGAGTTTGATTATGGTAAAGCACTTGATGACGGAGAGGTCATCGATGAAGTCAATCTTGAAATGGAAGAAGACTTCTCCCAATGTTTTGACCCTTGGTGTAGAATTGAGGCTAATGGCCCCTTTAACATGCAATTCCCTTGTAAGATAGGATTTGAAAGTTTTGATGCTAACTTGCACTCATTCTTACCTTTAAACTTGATCTCAAGAAATCTATATAACAAAATAAAGGTAGATGAATTAGCCAATCAAGGGGATAATGTTGTTGATGCGGTCACTTACTTGGATGTGTTTGTCGGAAGTTTTGCCTATGTGGTTGAATTCATGGTCCTAGAGGATTTAGGAGAATTCATTGATGGAAGCCTTACTCAAGTTATATTTGGAACAAACTTTAAGAGAATGACTAGGTTGAATGAACGGATTATTGATGGTCTAATCACATTCTCTGATGGAGTTGAAGATTTTGTCTATCAAATGCCCCGTACACATCCTAGGTTTAAGCACAAAGATATAGAGGCATGCAATCGGATGGCTCCCATTCCGATACTTAGTGAGAGAGATAAAAAACAAGGACTTAGCCATACTTATGAAAAAAATGAGCTACACTATAAAAATGCCCGGAGTTAGGAGATGATTACAAGAAGAACGAGGAAACATTGGAATGGCTTAGGTATGGGCACGTAAGCGTGCACGAGACCACGTAGGGGCACGACTTCAAGTCTAGCTACAAGACTCATAAATAAAGAAAAGCGCTTCGTGGGAGACAACCCATGCTTAATTGTTTGCTTGTTAGTGTGTCGTATATCTTTTATTGATTGTTTATTCTCATTTTTGAATTTGTAAAAATGCTTTATTTTGTCTTTAACCTCGTCTTAATTACATATAAAGGTATTTTACAAAAGGGATAAGTGTAGGGAGGATTACACATGTTTTCAAAAAGAACGTGAATATGAGAATTACGATTATTAAAAAGATATACATGTGTGTTTGTTCGAGTCAAATGCTTGTATCGAGTCATAATGGATGTTTTGCAGGAAATTTTTCCAGATTCTAAAGATAAAAATTTTCTAGAATTTTTTCCAGAAAATCGCAGACCAGTTTCTGTCAAGATAACCTGACGGCGTCAGGAGGAGTAGTGTTGGGTTCAGAAAATACCCAAACCCCTTAATCTAGGATTTAAATAGAAAATAGCCTAAGTACTCATCCGTTAAACACAATCAGGTCGCTGAGTGCATAGCCGCTCAGTGAGTCATCTTTAGGATACTCAGTACGAGGCAATGAAGAAGTCTCTCCACTCAGTAAGGCGGAACTTAAAGGGTGAAGACTGAGTCAAGAAGAAGATGATGGATTCAGTGAGTGATGACAATAACTCACTGAATCCCTAAGACTCCTCTCCAACTTCTAACATTGAAGACAAACTGAAGAAGAAGACTGAAGGATAAACAGACTAAAGAAAGAGCGGGACAAGGCAGGAGAAGTTTGAATCAGATAAAGAAGTCCTTATCAACATAAGTCAACTTTTCCTGAATGGCTAACTTACAAGCTCAGTGTCATCACTGAAATATGGAAAGCAACCTTGTCCTTTACTTAGAATAGTCTTTGTAAACAGAGACAAAATACATCAGTATTTTGTCTTCTGTATGATGTCAGATTTGTCACTTAGGAAAGAGTTAAAACTCATACATGTATAAATAGCATAAGAGATGGAGTGAAAAGATTAAGCTTGTGAATTGTAAAAACACACATACACGCAAGCCATCTTTTCACTCCTCCAAATACAACTTAGTTCCTGAGATAGCTCAGTGAGCTCTAAGAGTTGTGCTCAGACTTAGCCTGAGCTTAGAGAGGAGTCACCCAACTTTGTCATTTCAATCCCAAGTACTATTCCGCAAGTACTTGGGTAACGTATTATTTGTTGATTTATTTCTAATAAGAATATGATGTTGAAAATTACTTAGTGTGTTTTCTTTATGTTAATTTCAGTCATAGTTCACTATTAACTTGTTTTATAAACTTAAATTGTTTTTAACAATAGTGAACGGGGAACAACAAGTGGTATCAGAGCAAGGCTAATTATAAAACTCGTTTTTTAGGCCGCTCTAAAGGTTTTTAAATTAGGATCCTAAATGGCTGAAATTGATGTACCCCAACAAGTCGATAAAAAGGGTGGAGCTTATTCAGTTGTTGCCCCTAGACTTGAAGTTGGCAAATTCAACAAATGGAAAAAGCGAATGCTTTGCTATTTGATTGGGATGGAACCTTATTATATCAAGTGTATAAATGAAGGTCCATTTGTCCCAAAGACTGCTGAAGGGTTGCCCAAACCTAAAGCTCAGTGGACCCAGGATGAAAGGAGAGTGGTCAACCAGGACCAAAGACTCAAAAGTATCATAATATCTTGTCTTCCCGACGATATTATGGAGTCTGTTATAAGTGTAGTACGCTAAGAAAACCTGGGATGACCTAGTTCATAGTCATGAAGGGCCATCTGATACCAAGGAAAACAGGATAATGGACTAGAAACTTGAGTATAACACCTTCAGGGCTAAGGACTCAGAAACTCTCTCTCAAACTTACACCGGGTACAAAACTCTTTTAAATGAACTATCAAATGATGGTGTTAAGTTGTCCAAACATGAAATCAATTTTGGTTTTGTCAACAGTCTCCCTGAGAAGTGGCTAAATTTCTCTCAGGGACTCAGGAATGCTAATCATATCCAAAATCTTGAGCTTCCTGAAATTTATGGGAAATTTGTCTATGAGGAAAACCTCATCAACAGACGATACCCTGACTTAAAGAAGTCTCGAGAAGTCAAGAAGTCCCTGACCACCACCTCATCACCAATTTCAACTGCTTTCTTTTCAAACAATGTGGTTCAAGATTTCCAAGAAAACTCAGATGATGAGCCTGATCAGAGATCAAGTGAGGAGTACCTAAATGACCTGAATGCTGAATTTCAGGAAAGGGCACTCCTTGCTAACTCTCGAAGGTTTATAAAAGAAACAAAGGTTTTTCAACTGCTAAAGCAACTGAAGACACTGAATGCTATAAGTGTCACAAAAGGGTCATTTTGCAAAAGACTGTTTTTCTAAAACAATTTCAGAACCCTCTTATAAACCATCAGTTCAAATCAGTCCTCAGGCTTCAGCAAATTTCAACCAAAAATGTATCAGTCTCATCAGATTTTTCCAAATAAATCTGATAATAACAAAACCACTGATTATGAAGCCAAGTATAAGAAAGCTAAAGCTAAGCTTGCATTGCTCGAGGCCATCCCTCAAAACAACAAAAAGTGTTCAATCTGTGCAGGGGTAAAAACAAAGGCCTTGTTGCTGAGACCTTCGACCGGATGAAGAGCCGTATCATCGATGATGAAATGGTGCATGTCAGTGCACTGATGGCCCTCTCTAAAGAGGACAAGCTAGCTGTTGGAAAGAATCATGCCAGGAATGGAGAATGGGTCAACATCACAATGAAGAAGGTAAACATTTTACTTTCTATGGATGATGACTCGATTGGCGTCTTACATGAATTAACTAAATGTAGACCTTAAGTTTGTAGAAGAGCAAAGACTGAATCTTTTTTCTAAGTACACCAAGTTAAGTTTTGAATTGAATAAGTGTAGAGATGAACTGCTTATGTTAAAACAAGCAAAGCTTGAGGCTGTCACTTTGCAAATTCAAAACACTGAACTAGTTAAAAGAAATCGGAATCTTCAAGATGAACTTAAAAAGGCAAATGATATTCTTAATAGTTGGACCGCTAAGAATCCTGTGGTCTTTGATACTGTAGGTGCCCCCAGTAGCAAAAAGAGAGTCATAGGTGAAGATCATCTCCCTGACCCTCTCAACAAAGACCAGTCCCCTAAGCCTTTTGTGTCTGGTGGCATGATCACAAATATGTTAGCTGATCCCAATTCCAGTGATTGGATTGAACGGGTTAATCCCGAGAGTAAGCTTCCAAATTTCAATTCTGGAAGGATTCTAGAGCCTGAAAGTCAAGCTCTAAAGAGCATGCTTGAATTCCCTGATGTGCCCAGTAGTACTGAACACATCTGTGAGTCTGAAGCAGAATCTCAAGCACCGCTTCCACCACCGAAACCTCTTCAGGGTGCTGCTCCAAGCTCTGGGCTTACTCCACTACAATTCAATCCTCATTCACCAAAAGAAAGGTCTGGACTTGGTAGAACCATCCTACAAAGACAAGCAAAACAAACTCAACAAGAGTCCACTCCTACTGAGACTTCAACATCCTCTGTCCCCACTGAAGGTGACCAAATTCAGAACCGACCGAACTTGTGAGGAAGCGTACTGAAAAAATGGAATCCATTGAAAAGGTCCCTGAACCAATCAAGGAGACAAAGTCAGCTTCCTCCAGTTCCTCAAAGTCTAAGCCAACCTCCAAAAACAAACAAAAATGTGAGCTGTGTCATTACACTAGCCATACCACTGACAATTGCTACAGAATCCTTTTCTCGCATGATCTCGCAAAAAGGATGATCACAGGACAGCAGATCA
The DNA here is from genome assembly GCA_910596185.1 of Chrysanthemum makinoi. Classification (NCBI taxonomy): domain Eukaryota; kingdom Viridiplantae; phylum Streptophyta; class Magnoliopsida; order Asterales; family Asteraceae; genus Chrysanthemum; species Chrysanthemum makinoi. The sequence continues at coordinate 167,377,639 of OU343218.1, forward strand.
TCTTCGATGTCACCAAGCAAACTATACCAAATTTGGTCATAAGTATGCTTCATCCTCCAAAGCTGCTCCAAAGAATAGAGCAAAACCTTTTTCTCTGTGCCCTCACTGTGGGTTTAATGATCATCATCAGGATGATTGTCTCATGAATACATGCTGTGATATATGCGGTAATCCAGCTCATGAGACATCCCAACATGACAATGTCATTCAAGCAAGGAGAAATTCCAAACAACCTAGAGTCACTGAGTCATCCTCAGCCTCTAAATGCAAAACCTGTGGTAGCACTGTGCACACAACCACTGACCATGAGTCGATTGCAAATTTCAGAGAGACCTTGAGACCCAAGCCCACCAGTAAGTGGGTCACTAAGAGAAACTAATTCGGTTTACTACTTGTGCAGAGACATGCCAGGGAGCCTATTTGGCATCTAGACAGTGGATGCTCAAGAAGCATGACTGGTGTGAAGGAATATCTGCACAAGTATGTAAAGGAACCAGGGCCCAAGGTAGTATTTGGTGATAACTCATCATGTCCCACTGAAGGTTATGGTTCAAGAACTGTAATGGAATATTTTTCTCTAGAATAGCCTATGTCAATGGTCTCAAATACAATCTCATCAGTGTCAGTCAACTATGTGATGCTAAATACATTGTACAATTCAATGATAAACAAGGTACCATTTTCAATGCCAACAAGGAAGTTGTGTTGATAGCTCCTAGGAGAGATGATGTTTATGTACTTGACATGTCAACACTCTCCCAAGATGGAACGTGTCTCTTTGCTAAAGCCACTGAAACTATCAATTGGTTGTGGCATAAGAGACTCTCACACTTAAACTTCAAAACCTCAACAACTTGGCAAAACAAAACAAGGTCCTTGGCTTACCATCACTGGTTTTGCAAAAGACAAACCATGCTCTGCCTGTGAAAAAGGTAAACACCACGGAGCATCTTTCAAAACCAAACAAAATTTCTCCATCAAAAGCTGCCTTCACCTCCTGCATATGGATCTCTTTGGACCAGTCAGTCCCAGATCAATCCAGCATGAGAAGTATACACTTGTTATTGTTGATGAATTCTCAAGATACACTTGGGTATACTTTCTCTCCAAAAAGAGTCAGGCAGCTGATACAATAATGTCATTCATCAGAAAGATTGAAAATCAGAATGACATTACTGTCAAACAAATCAGAACTGACAATGGTACTGTAAAACCCTGAAAATCGAAAACGTGTTAAATGACTAATTTACCCCTCAAGCTTAATAATTGTGAAATACGTAAAATATGTCAAGCTTGTTAATTAACATTTAACTTATAGATGATTTATACATAATAATAAAATTTCTTACACTTATGTCTACAAAAAAAATAATAATAATAATATCACACATTAAGAAGTCACATAGACCATTCTATGTACAACTTGACTAACACATTTAAATTAAATTTACATAATGGTAATTATAGTAACTTAAATTGTATTGATGGAGTAAATAATATCCCCCATATTGACCCAAAAATAACGCCCATCCCTCCCCCATATTCGGCAAAAATAAACGCTCCACTTAAACTCCCATTTAATTTACATCTCTATCATTATAACCTACCATTTACACCTTTCAAATCACACACTAAACCCTAATTTGCAAAAAGTGACGGCAACCACTTGTTCTTCTCCATTTTGCTGTTGACAACAAGGGTTCAAGGGAGACTCGTTGTATCGTGAGGCTGCTGTGATCAAATTGGCTCCAAGGTTGCTTTGTAGAGGGTGTTATACTCTTGGTCGTGGGTAGCTAGGTCAAAAAGGGAGGCTATTTATGTGTTACTGTTGTGGGTTTTGTGGCCTATGCGTGGTTCCTTTCCCTTGGTTCTTGGTTCACCTCTTGTCACGCTACAAGGGTATGCTATCATGTCGTCACTTTCGTTTGTTTTCTGATTTTGATCGTGGGTTAGACAGCATTGGTCCTTGCTGTGGGTTTCTCTAAGCCTTGGTGAAACTGTTTTGACCTTAGTCGTGGGTTATTGTGGCTGTCGGGAGGTTGTGTTGCTGATCGTCGGGTTTGGTTAATGGTTCGTGGGTTTGGTTCCTTCGCTCTTGTCTCGTCTCGCACACACCAGGGTAGTGTATCTTGTATCTTATTTTGTTCTCCTTCTTATTGCTTTAAATTCTGTCGTGGGAATAACCAAACGCATGCATAGATTGCATGCAAAATATCATATAAAAAAATATAATATGGGAAAGGCCTATGGACTTCTATTCTGTTTGTCGTGGGTATGTCTTTCACCTAAGGCATATGAGCTTGCTTATCATTGTTACAAAAATTGTTTTTAAGAAACAAGACGAACATTAAGATTATCAATTTGAACTAAATATGTATCTTGTTTTTCTTACTTTATTTTTTTATATAGCCCTTGCTTGTTGAATAAGTAAGTATGCATGTATTAGAACCAGTAAAAGAACTATAATATGAATATAGTACATGTATGTAAGATGTCTTTATCGGGGTAACTTCGAGAGTGATCGCGGAATAAATGGTTGAGTTGTTTGGTATTTTGAAAGTGTGTCGGGGGAGATGGGTCACGTGTTAGTTATAAGGCATGATTTCGAGGTCGTAGATGTTATTTTTATGAACCGCGAACGAGCTTGAATATGGATCGAAACATGTATATGTAAAATGAATTGTGAAGCATTTTGATCAACTTTAAAAGAATCTGTAGATACGTATATATCATATTGAGAATATTGAATAATTAAGTTTAGTTACACTTTATACCCTAAGCTTTGGTCGTTGTCGCATGCAAACCTTGAACTTTTATGAATTGGCATAAGTACACCCTAAACTATGAGATTGATAATAGTAAACCTTGAAGTTTATTTATTTGTACTCTAAAACTTGATAAATCATACTTTAAACCCAAATTTTGGATTATTTACATTTTAAAACTTAAAGTACGATAAATTGTTACAGTAACTTTAATTTGACTAATTGTGAATATGAACCTTAAATTACTAATTCGTGAAACATACTAAAAATGGAAAGTTACCTAAAAATGGAAAGTTGCTAAAAATGGAAAGCCGTCTAAAATGAGTAATTCGACTTTAATAAGCGTTATCTAATTCATAGGTTCCGGACGGCGAGATTGATTCATCGTGTGGCCTTACTTTCCTATTTTGCTTGCTTCGATTAAGGTACAGATATTCTATCCCTTTTCAGTAGGGATTTCTCATGACTTTCCGATCCTTTAACTTTGCTTCGTTTATAATATTCCATTTCTATGGTTCCTTATGCTATGACCCTTTGATATTGATCCTCTGCTATTGAACCTCTGTACCGGACCATTGCTATTGACCCCTCTACTATTGGATCTCTGTTATTGAACTAATGTTACTAAACCTTTGATACTGAATTTTGATATTGAACTGCCAAGCATCAATTTAGATATTGAACTGCTAATGAACTTTGATATTGAACTGCTTGCTATGAACCTTTGAATGGTGGACTACTGATATTGAACTTCGATTATGATGACCGATATATATATTGCTACATTGTGGACCTTGTTTGACCCTTCAGATTTGTACCCGAGCCAAATACTGTTAACTAGTCATGGGGGTTCCATGACCGTGTCATTGATGCACCGATGGCATGACTCAGCAGGTGTACGAAGTGATGTTACACACTGTCCCTATATTGTACTGATTATGCGCGCTTCACTGTTATTGTTATGGCCACTACTGTTTCTGCAGGGGCGTATGGATGCATCCTAGATCTGCATCTGTTACTGATATATATATACTGTTCTGGTGATGTGGTGCGTGTGTGCAATACACCCCCTCACAGCTGGGAGCTAGCTACTCCATATTGATTACTGAGGTCTCCCCTCCTATTGTCTGGTATTTCGAGGTCACCCCTCCGAATACGATGGTTACTATTGATTACCGGCCGCTATTGCCACAACCGATATTACTGATCTGCATCTGTTGGCTCGGGATAGACTTCTGACAACCCTTGCACTGTTGATATACTTATATTGTACCATCTGTTTACCCCAACGCACCATATTCTGTATTGACTGCCTGTTACCCTGTACCCTTATGTGACTTATTCTTCTACTATTCCATTCACGTACCGGGTTATTATGTGATTATTGAATTTGATTATGCTTTTACATGTTTTACATGACTATCGTTTGCCCTGCTACTATATGGTTTATATGTGATTGTCTGATTCACCTACTGTCATGCTAATAACTGACCAACCGCTTATCATACTGTTATGTGACTCTTCGATTGGTCTGGTGATCATGCTTGTGTAAAAGCAGTTAGGTTATCTGTTTATCATGTGTATCTTCGTCCAGTTATGTTCATGGGCTATGATTATCCGTTAGTATTCTTGTCTGCTGATGGTTTACCCGCTATGTTATATATCTACTTATACTATTGTCTGATTTGGTAAATGGTTTATCGTATGTGGTCTGGCTTGTTGACTTGTTTAGTTGCTGTACTAGGACCTTGTTTAGATAATTCATACAGTTATAATGTTCGTTCTGTATTCCTACTTGATACATGTGACTATCTGATTTTGACTACTGTTAGTACTTCCACTGTTATGATACTGGTTAAGTTAGTAACTGTAAATTATTCGACTTGGGTGATTTCCATGATCACTTTCTAATTAGATGCTTCCGCTAGCTTTTGGACTTCCATTTGGCTTATATGTACTCTGACTTCCTGATTTATTGTATGCCTGGTTATTTAGATGTGCTTCCGTATATGTCATCAATGTGTTATGTGCTTTGTCCTCCTCTGTTATCTGTTCCTTCTGGATATCTGTATAATTGTGTTCTGCAGGATCCTCATTGACTCATTGTTCTCATTTCGCTGCAACTTTGTTATCCGTTTCCTTTCTTTCATTTTGCATTTCAGATTTTATTTAGCTTTTGTTTTGTTATATCTGTTCACTGGGCTTTTTAAGCTCAGCCGCATTTCTTTTCCTGCGGCAGGTGTTAGGTTTGAAGACGGGCTTTGATGGGCTGAGAGTTGGATTATCTAAGTGGACCAACCCTAGTTACCTTATTAATTGGATTTATTTTATCGTGCTATTGTTTGGAGATTTCATTTTAGTCTAGACATTTTGGATTTTGAAATTTTATTCTTTCGTCAGTCAATTGTTTTTATGATTTGATACTTCATTTTTAAGGTTTCCGTTTGTAAATATTTTATTGTATGTTCTGATATGACACAAGAATGTGACACTTCTACCCTTGTCGGGTTGGGGTGTTACAGGTACTGAGTTCAGAAATCAAGAGCTTGAGAGTTTTTGTGATGAAAAAGGAATTTCTCAAAATTTCTCATCTCCTTATACCCTTGAACAAAATGGGGTTGCTGAAAGGAAAAACAGAACTCTCATTGAGGCTGCAAGAACCATGTTAAATGGCTCAGCCCTCTCAAAACATTTCGACTGAAGCAGCAAAACCGCCTGTTACACTCAAAACAGGTCAATCATTGTCAAAAGACATACTAAAACCCCATATGAGATCCTCAAAGGTAGACTTCCCGACATCAGCTATTTTCATGTATTTGGATGTCCTGTGTTCATCCATAACCACAAGGATCATTTAGGCAAGTTTGATGCAAAAGCTGATGATGGATACTTCTTAGGCTACTCACTGATCTCCAAAGCCTTTAGGGTTTTTAACACAAGGAGACAACAAGTTGAGGAAACCTTTCATGTCACCTTTGATGAAAGTGCCGAAAGCATCAGGTTCACCAACATCTCAATGGAGGAAATAGGAATTGATGACTCATCAAGATATCCTCCTGATGAGTTCACCATTGAATTCAATTCCTCATATCAAGCCGATGCTGATATCTCATATTATGTCTTACCTCACAACCTACCCCAACCAATAATCAGTGAATTCATTGATAATCTATCACCCCAGCAGGATAGGTAACACTGAACCAACTGTTCAGATCCTGTGATTCATGAAACCCAACCGAACAGACATCATAACAGATGCTCAAAATGAATCTGTTGCTCCTGTGAACCGCCTCTCCTAAACCTCCAGTGACTTCATCAAACTCAGATCCTAGACCACAAAGTAAGTGGACAAGATCTCATGATATTGAGCTTGTAAACATCATTGGTGAACCCACTGAGGGCATGCTCACTAGAAGCATGGTTGCTAGTCTAACTGCAGCTTCAGCCAATGAATGTCTATATGCCGATTATCTATCAGAAATAGAACCCAAAAGTGTCACTGAAGCTCTAAAACACCCAAGCCGGGTTCAGGCTATGCAAGAAGAACTGCAACAGTTTGACAAAAACAAGGTCATGACCTTGATCAAATGTCCTCGGGATGTTGTAGTCATAGGAATGAAGTGGGTTTTCAGAAACAAAACTGATGAAAATGGCACCGTCATTAAAAACAAAGCCGACTGGTAGCCAAAGGTTACAGTCAACAAGAAGGCATTGACTATGATGAGACATTTGCTCTGTTGCAAGAATGGAAGCCATCAGGATCTTCCTTGCATATGCAACATACATGAACTTCAGGGTCTACCAAATGGATGTTAAAAGTGCATTCTTAAATGGTGATCTCAAGGAAGATGTGTATGTTCAGCAACCTCCGGGCTTTGAGAGTAGTGAATTCCTCGATTATGTCAAGAAGCTTGACAAAGCCCTCTATGGACTTAAACAAGCTCCTGTGGCATGGTATGAAACTCTCTCACCTTCCCGATACAAAACAAGTTTGTCGAGGAAAGATAGACAACACACTGTTTGTCTATAGAACCCAACAAGATGTGATACTAGTCCAAGTGTATGTTGATGATATCATCTTTGGCTCAACAAACTACATACTTTGCAAACAATTTGAAAAACTAATGACAAAGAAGTTTGAAATGAGCATGATGGGGAAACTTACATACTTTCTTGGACTACAAATCGTGCAAACTAATAAAGGAATATCCATCACCAAGAGAAATACACCGAAATCTCTTGAAGAAATATGAGATATCTGACCGCCTCGTGAAGACACCAATGGTCCCACCTAACAACCTTGGACCTCGATCTCACGGCAAATCAGTCAATCAAACTCAATTCAGAGGGATTGTTGGATCACTGATGTATCTAACCGCTACTAGACCGTACATACAATTTTCACTGTTTAATAGCAAGATATCACCCAATCCCAAAGAATCTCACCTCACTGCAGCTAAGAGAATACTCAGGTACCTAAAGGGAACCCCAAGCCTTGGACTCTACTATCCAAAATGCTCAGGGTTTGATCTCAAGGGTTACTCTGATTCAGATTATGCTGGCTGCAACATGGACAGAAAAAGTACCTCAGGGTCCTGTCAATTCCTTGGAGGAAACTGGTCTGTTGGAGTGCAAAAAGCAACAATCAGTGGTTATGTCCTCACCGGTGAAGCTGAATATGTAGCAGCTGCAGGATGTTGTGCCAATGTACTATGGATGAAAAGTCAACTCAGTGACTACAACATCCATTACAAAATGGTATCCATCTTCTGTGATAACACAAGTGCAATTGCAATCTCCAACAACCCTGTCCTCCACCAAAGAACCAAACACATTGATATTAGATATCACTTCATCAGGGATCACATAATGAAAGGAGACATAGAGCTTCATTTCATCCCTACTGAATATCAACTGGCTGATATCTTCACCAAACCCTTGATGAACCCACTTTCGTGAGACCGAAGCTGAATTGGGAATGTTTGACATTGAAAGTCAAGTATCTGAAAACCAATCTCAGTAAGTTCTCCTAAATGGTTCATCCTCCCTGAACACCCAAAATAAACCTCTCACTGAATGAGTAACTAAATGATCCAAGTATCAGTTACTTTAATGTCCTAGGTTGGTAACTATGCCAATTTAATAAAGGAATATATGTCTCTTTGTCTTACTGTCATCCCACTTGGCATTTAATGCCTCTCACAAAAATATCAAGTTGATATTTTTTCTCTGCAAAAGTGCACTGTGCACTCGCAACGTTCCCTTGAAAACGGGATTTTGTTGCGGGTAATGGAGTGGTAGCATTAAATGTGGAAATTCAAACGCCTTTCAAAACCAACTCTAAATATTCTCATTTGTGCACAAAACACCCCTCTTATCACTCTATAAATACCCTCTTCAAACACAAACTAACACACACAAATCTTTTCTGCAACAAAACTCTGTCAAAATCATTTAAAAAAAACATTTGTGTTCTCAAATCTTCAAAACCCCTTTTGGAAAAACCTTTCTTGTAAACATTTAAAAAAGTTTTTCATCACAAACTTGAAGAGATCTAATTACTTTGATTGTTCTAGTCAAAACATTTTTTAATCCTTAAATCTTTGTTAATGGAAATGGCTAGAACACCATCTCTCCAGTTTGCTTTTCAGTGGGTAGGGGATCTTACTAATGTTGAATTTAAAACAAATAATGTCATAGGAAATTTTGAATATCCCGAAAATGTCCCAACCTATAAAGACATTATAAAATTTTTATTCAACTGCCCACTCAAAACGGCCTTTGTAAAATGTCCTCGGTGTTGTACCCAAACTACCTCGTGGAGTTTTGGGCTACAGCTAGAGCCTTTGACCCGACAACCTTCTATCGATGAGAATAACCTTAGACCTCTCAGTGGAGTATCTCATCAGTTCAGTCCTTAATGGGGGAAAACAATACACCCTGGATTTCAAAACGTTTTGCACTACAACAGGGTTAGATTATAACAAAGGTGTTTATGTCGCCCATCCTGAACCCTCCACAGTGAAGGATGGGTTAAAACAAATCGCTTTAGATCCAACTTTTTTGGACAAGACCCCAGTCACTAAAAGCTCGTTCCCGTGGCTTGGAGGATCCTCTTCACTTTTGTGATTCAGGTCCTCGGCGGGAACCACTCATCCACTGAACAAGTTAACTCTATTCAGTTGATGATGGCATACCGCTTGATGAATGGGGTCACTGTCGACATAGGGGAGATCATTTACAGTGATCTCGTAACGAAGCTACAGAGCAAAACTAGGACTGAAATACGCTTGCATCCTAGGTTTGTCTATTGTGCTCGCAATCGCTATCGGGTTCAAATTATACTCAGGATGAAAAATTTGGAAATTTACCCGGCATCCTGAGCCCTTCAAATTTTCAAAAGAACCCATCCCTCGTCACTCCCATTGAATTGACGGCCCACATGATTGCTGAACATCTAAGTGGATCAGTGTCTCCAAACCCCTGCTCCCAAAAAGAAAAAGGGGAAGTCTCAGATCGGGACTAAGACCATACCAAAGTCTCAAGGCCCCGAGGCTTCAGGAGCACGCCTAAGAGGCACAAAAAGCCCGTGACCATAAAGACACCACGACCAGAAACAATCACCCCAGTGACAACGAAGGACACCGATACATCACAGTCAGTGCCCTTGGTCACACCTACTACTCCCCAAGATCCAGAGGGAAACATACAACCCCCTGGTAGGGGAGCGCCTTCCACAACGCCCAAGGATGACATTAGCACATCAAGCCTTTGTCCGAGGGCACCCCGATCGATCCCAAAGACTCAGAGGGACTCAAACAACCCGCCGATAGGGATACAACTATCACCGACTCGCTAAAGGCACTGGAAACGCCCACCGTGTCTCGTGGGGTCACTGGGGACAAAGACTCGGAGGGAAAGGAACAACCCGCCGATATGGAACCCACAACCAATCCCGACTCCAGTGAAGGCACCGGGAAGCGCCCACCGTGTCCGAGGGTCAACGGGGACAAAGACTCGAGGGATATAAACCACCGCCGATATGGAACCCATAACCAATCCCTTGCTCACAATTGCTGATGTCACTGGGATATTATTCTAAGATGAGCTCGCCGAGACCGATGATGAAATCTTATCACCGGAGAAGAAATGGACGCCGAGGTTCAAGCTCAACAAGAACCTCACCGATCCAAAGGAGCTTATCAATCCCCATTCCAACATGATGATCATACTTCTGAATCCTCAAGCTCTGATGAATTCAAAGAATTTGACAATGTACTTCCCCTCACTGAAAGGCGTTGGCTCGTGGATCACCGTGGCTTCAAGGAAGCTATACTCAGGGGTGACTAAAACATTGTGGGAACAACATACCGAGGTCAGCTGCGCAAGCTTACGCGATCTTAAGGCGTAAGTACAGGGCTTCGATGAAAATGTTCACGAGCACAGAGATCTGATGTATGACAACATTCACCGACCGATGAAAACATGGCTAAATTCCTCGTGCATCTTCAGTGGTGTAGGTACCACGATAGATGAAATCAGGAGTTTGTCAAAGAAGACCCAAAGAACCAACTCTAAAGTCTTGGAAGCTACCGAGGTATCTGAAACAATCCTCAAACCTCACTGAACCGCTCAATATGCTCAAGTCTACAAATGTTCAGTGGTCTTCCATCCTCACCCAGCTCTACAAGCTACAATGGACTCTTTGAATACGCAGTGGCTACATTGGCTCAGCATCCTCATCTCTGGCCCGGAATCTTGGGCCCGTAATGACCGCTCTTGAAGTTTCACAAGCTAATTTGGAAGCAAAAGTCACCGGTATTCACACTGACACCTCGCATATGAAGGCAATGATCACTGAAATTTACCAAGCCTTCAAGGGTCAAGCAGCTTCCCCCTCAAAGATCAACACTAACTCTTGCCCTCACCGACGCTACGGCAACAGTTGAGGGGAGAATATTGCAAGAAACTCCTCTTCACACTGAGGGGGAGCAAACATCATCAGTCTCTGTAGCTCCCACATCAACATCACCACCACCACAAAGAACTCCCATCTCATCCATCCCACCAACATCATCATCAACAACACTGGCAGCTATCACAACAACACGACCCTTGGTTGCATCATCTTCTTCAGGCCAGGACAAAGGCAAAGGCATAATGACGAATGCTGAGCCTGAGAAGATCCCCTATAAAATCGGCGACACAATACCTGCCACACCTCAACAAATGAGTAAACATCTTGCTAAAGAAGAAAGAAGATTGAAACTAGCCGAGGAAGAGAAAAAGAACAGAGAAGCACTGGCAAAAGTAGTCGCTGAAGAAGCCGAGAATATGGGATTAGATGCAAGCAAGCTCCCAAAGGGCCGGCAGACAAAATTTCAAGGATGCTCAGGCTGCTCAAATGGCTGCAATGAGAAAGCAGTATGCAGAAAAGAGAAAGAAAACTGAAGCTCTCAGAAAAGCGAATTGAGGAATACAACTGGACAATGAGCAGCCGAAGGCTTCCTGAAAAAATCACCGATGTCAAGATTATTCCCAACACCAAACCATTGGCTATGAATGTTTACAGAGGGGATGACAAAAGACACTTTGAGGTTCATGATCCCTAAAAATTCAGTGACTTTGGGATCACTGAACTTGATGAACTTGGTCCGATCATTGGTAAGAAGCAAAATAAGGTGGTCAAGGAGCTGATGAAGATGCTCAAAGAAAAGATATGAAAGGCTGAGGGATGCACCAGCCCAACTAGGAATTCAGCCTGCCTTGACCGCACCTCAAGGATCTCAACCACAAACCTCCACTGGCAAAAGGAAGAGAGTTGAGTTCCAACCTGAGATTAAAGTGCCCGGACTGGAGTGTAATAGGGAGCTACCTTAAGGGGTTAAATTTGTGAATTGTCTAGTGATTGAAGAGCCTGAAAGAGGGCTATTTCACATTGATGTCTATGGAAACCCAAAGATTTCAAAGATGGAGTGATATTGATCAGCTGGTGTAGCAGCAATGATCAGCTATATTCCAATGGGCCTCTCGATCCAATCCCCAAAGAAATATCGGTTCTCGCCAAGACCTAAATGACAAGATAAGAGACCATCCTGACAGAGAAACACTCATCACCAAAAAGGTCAAGCTTGAAGCATTGGGTATCCATCCGACTGAAATCATTTCGTTTTTTCTTTTGTACTAGTGATAGGAACTATGTAATCTGATCAATAAACGATGTATGTTTTATTCATTTACTCGGTGTTCCTTATTGTATTCATTAGTACATTCAGTATAGGAAGAAGCCATTTGCTCACTTACACTGATCAACCACTTAGGCTATTTGTATATCCAAATAGGGGAGACTGTTGGGTTCAGAAAATACCCAAACCCCTAAATCTAGGATTTGAATAGAAAATAGCCCAAGTACTCATCCGTTAAACAAAATCAGTCAGCTGAGTGCATAGCCGCTAAGTGAGTCATCTTTAGGATACTCAGTACGAGGCAATGAAGAAGTCTCTCCACTCAGTAAGGCGGAACTTAAAGGGTGAATACTGAGTCAAGAAGAAGATGATGGATTCAGTGAGTGATGACAATAACTCACTGAATCCCTAAGACTCCTCTCCAACTTCTAACAATCAAGACAAACCAAGAAGAAGATCAAGGATAAACAGACTAAAGAAAGAGCGGGACAAGGCGGGAGAAGTTTGAATCAGATAAAGAAGTCCTTATCAACATAAGTCAACTTTCCCTGAATGGCTAACTTACAAGCTCAGTGTCATCACAAATATGGAAAGCACCTTGTCCTTTACTTAGAATAGTCTTTGTAAATGAGACAAAATACATCAGTAATTTGTCTTCTGTATGATGTCAGATTTGTCACTTAGGAAAGAGTTAAAACTCATACATGTATAAATAGGATAAGAGATGAAGTGAAAAGATGAAGCTTGTGAATTGTAAAAACACACATACACGCAAGCCATCTTTTCACTCCTCCAAATACAACTTAGTTCCTGAGATAGCTCAGTGAGCTCTAAGAGTTGTGCTCAGACTTAGCCTGAGCTTAGAGAGGAGTCACCCAACTTTGTCATTTCAATCCCAAGTACTATTCCGCAAGTACTTGGGTAACGTATTCTTTGTTGATTTATTTCTAATAAGAATATGATGTTGAAAATTACTTAGTGTGTTTTCCTTATGTTAATTTCAGTCATAGTTCACTATTAACTTGTTTTATAAACTTAAACTATTTTTAACAATAGTGAACGGGGAACAACAAGTAGAAACAACTTAGTGCTTTTTCTCGTTTTCTGAGCTACTTATAAATTTTTGGAATTTTCCGGGTCTTAATTTTCCAGAAAATCTGTAAACATCCATTCCACAAGCATTATATCCTAGTTTAGTAGAGTCATATATAGTGTTACCACCATTTTACGGTAAGGTTTCGTTTGTTTTTCAAGTGTGCGTGTTTTATTTATCAAGAAAAAGATACATAAGATTGGATGGAGCTTTTCACGCATACATTCTTCTTGAAAAGATTTTAACCACTACTTCACACGGATCCTACCGAGCTAATCAGGGGAGTATTAGTTTCTTTCGCTTTTAATTACCTTCCATTATCATAACTTTGATACTTTCGGGGAACATTGGGGACAATGTTCGGTTTAAGTGTAAGGAGAGAAAATAAAACGGGAACTTTGAAACTATGCTTATCCTTGACTATTTGCCTTGTCCAATTTCATTTGTGTAATAAACTATGAGAAATATCGGTTAGGGTAATTTTGGCACCAAATTTAAAAATTTTCATTACATGTAGGAGTGGGCCATTAGTCTTAATAAAGCGTCTCATGGATAGGAAGTTATATGACTAGCACAAAACCCTTTACCACTTAAATTCCACCCAAAATGTGAGGATCGCCCTTAGATTTGTAGGAATTAAAGCATTCCACTTTAATGCTTCGAGAGTGTACAGGTAGTATGATAGATTCTAGAACTTGTTTTGTGATGCATTCCGAGATCGCTAGTGAGACTACACTTGTGTAGTTAGGAATAACTAAATAATAAGAGGCATTAGGATAACCCTTGTTTGATACCCGTATTATAATTACTTCTTCCACATCGGTTGAGTAATTCCCCACACCCTTATGCGTTGTACTTGCTTTAGTACACGATACCCTAGTTAACCCCTCAGAGCCTATCCTTTTCGCGGTTCTCGTGATGTTTCGGTTTTCCGAATATCAATGAAGAGCATTGTTTACAATCCACCCCCAATGTACACCCAAATCGCCTTAGCCTACCTTGTATGCACTCACTTTTAGTGCATTATTGTTATCATACTAAACCCTTAGTTCAATTATTTAGTTGCTTGCATAAGTTGCTAAGTCGAGTCATATCCTTTGTACACAGTTTTGGGACGATTGGGACTCATGGGAAAAGTTAAATTTTATGAAATGACGGGAAGGAACGTTAAATTCAAATTCCCTTTATTTGCGTAATAATGCACTCCAAGTGTTTTGATCTTTTCAATTCGGGTCAAATTAGTGTTAGAGTAATAAAAACTCAAGTGTAGAGATGTGCCTATAAATCCCTATTATTTGGATGTTATCGTAGAGGATGGTAGAGTAAAAGTGTATGAAGAAAAAAAATCAAAAAAAAATAGAGTGTTCAAAAAAAACAACATACGGGCTACCATCCTACATCTATCTTTAAATTTATGTTTGTTTGTTTCAATTTATCTAGAGTTTAGAGTGTCGAGTCTTGGCTTAGCAACGTCATTCTTCTCATGCTTGTAACATAAAGATTTTTGAGTTACCACCACTAAATCGCCTATCCCACCAAACCCTTTCTTTCCCTACTGTAAGCCTAACGTTACAACCCTTTAAAAGACCTCTTGGATAGTTTTTTCTAGGTGCTTACGCCAAAGCGATGGAGGTTTGATCTAGTCTCAAGCCTATGGTAATCTATGTACTAAGACCGGTTAATGAGTGTTTATCTTCCATTTCCAACTTGATATATTTCAGATACACCCGAGAGATGAGAGTATTCAAACACCACTTGTGAGGTGCTAGTATGTAATTTCTGTGCTTGTTATGACTTTATGGACTTATAAGTGTTGTGAATTGTTCTAAACTAATGCTTCATGACCCCTAACTTATAAATTAATTGGCTAAAAGCACATTTGCTTGAGGACAAGCAAATACCAAGTGTAGGGATATTTGATAATGATTTAAAAGGTACACTTTTGAGGGGTCATTTAAGCCCTTAATTGATCACTTTTGTATCTGTTACTACTTAATTTTGGTCCTTTTCACTTTTTAGGTCTCTTGATGGCAAATTGCTGGAATGACACTTATTCGGACGAAAAGGCGCGAATATACGAAGAAAATGACCAAAGTCAAGAATCGAGACACTCAAGCCGCTGAATGAAAGGGACGGGCGTCACAGCCAATTCGCGGCGCCGTCGCGACACACCTTGAGACGACTCGAGAGCAAATTGCTATTTTACACTTGACGGCATCAGTTTAAAAGATTAGGGCGTCACAACTCGACGGCCCGGATTTGGATCCCGACAACGCCGAAGATGAATCCCACCGTGTCCACAAGCATATGGTGATGCCATCACAGAGTTGACGTGGCCAAGACGAAAACCTAATGGTGGCGACTGACGCGTCACAATTAAAGAGTGACGCGCCTCATATTGTAACTCTATATATAGAATTCGAATTTTTAGTATTTTAGAGACGTAATTTTGTGGAGTAAAACCTAAACCGAACCTACGCTGTCTTGGGCAGTATCTTAGGGTTCCATACCCTATTTTACAACAAGATAAGTGCTTTACTCATTAATTCAATTATGTCTTCAATTTTTTGTGTGTATGCTTGCATGTTTTCCATGTCCGGCTATTTTACTTGTGTGTTTGCTTAGATCTATGAAACCTAGATATTGGATATTGATTGGTTCTCTCTTATCTTAATTGTGATTGACCTAGTATTGCGATAGGTCATTCGTTGTGTTTTTAATGCTTGAGTAGTCTTTGTGAACATTAGTTTATAATCACCTAGAGTTATTGTAGTCTAAACATCCAAAGATAACCTTAGAGTTATTTTATGAATCCTAGAGATTTCGTAGGCAATAACCTTAAGGTAGTCTCAATGAGTTAGGGAAAACGCATACCCTACTAATCTTAGAAGACACAACACGTTAAGAATAAGGACGTGACAATTCAACTATCAATAGGAGATAAATAGGGAGTAATAGCATCTAAGTAAAGACATTTTTAATCATCATAAGAGCACACAACAATAGACATAGACTACACTCACCTTAGTTTAGTTAATTAGATAATTAGATAAGTAGAGTAATCGGTAGAAATACCCCCCCCCCAAATCCAATACCCCGAGATTCGTACCTTTCAATTTTCTAAAAAATATAAAAAGATAAAAAATAATCTTCCTCAACCCCAACCTTAGCGTAGTAACTTCTCACTAGCATTCCTATTCCCTAGAGAACGATATCAATTCCGAGGCTTACCCTAATACTACACTACAACGATTAGGTTCACTGCCTAGGGTGTTGAAAAACTTGCTCGATTAAAAGGAAGTTCCTTTGACCCGAACGCCGCTGTAATGCGATCGAATGGAATTTGGAACAACCTTTGATTCAAGCCTCAGAAATGATAAAGACTGAATACACTACTCTTGAATGGGCACAATTAGACATAGCTACAAGGTCCAAGGTGTTGGCTGAGAGGGCAAGAAAGATAAGACAGGAGAAAACTCTAGCTAAAAGGAAGAAACCTCCTACTAAGAGTGAAATGAGAAATAAAATGATGAAGGTTATCAGACACATGGACATGCACATTGGTGTTAATTTGAGAAAGTGTACATATGAGCAGGTTGAAGAGATTTATAAAGGTTGTAAAAGAAGATGTGATGACTTCATCCCTATGAATTCTGAGAAAGAAGCTAAGTGGGTACAGAATATACAAAAGAGAAAAGCTGATATTCAGGAGGAGTCTAGTTCTAAGAAACAGAAAGTGGATGAAGAGATGGAGAAAGAAGAAAGACTGAATCAAGATCTTCTGGAGTGTGATAAACCGAGCCTATTATTCCTACCCAATAAGAGCAGATTGGCAGATAATTACAGCTAATGATAGAGAGATGATTGAAATAACAAGAGCTGATGGATGGAAAAGCACATACTTCAATTTTGGATGTTTGTTGTTTACTATGAATAAGGTTGATCTGGAGCAACTGTGGAAAGTAATGGAGTTTAGGTATGGAAAGTTTGGGCCAACCGGAGTATTAGCAAAATTTGTGTGGACTTCTATAAAGAACTTGTGCCAGCCCAATCCAGATGATGTATTTTGGTAAGACTGTGAGGTGGTTGAGTGGATGTTGTATCAACCTTTCAGAGTACATGATGTGCAGACTACAAAGGAGAAGTTCTTCATGTTTATAGATAAAGACTATCCACTGAGCAAGAATGTAGCCAGAAAAATGTTGGAAGCCAAACTTGCTCCACAGGGGACAAAGCCTACTAATCCTATGATTGATCAATTATTTCAGAGGATTGAGAAAATTGCAGATCTACAGGGTCCTTTAGCAATAAAGGCCAAGCCTCAAGGAAGATTGAAAAGGACGGCTGACAGATCAAAGGCTGTGGATTATACTTCTGAGTCAGAGACTGGAGAGGACATTAAAGTACACAAGAAAATATTGCTGGTTCTTACAAAATCGTCTTCATTAAAGGAGCCAGAGGTTAGTTGTACATCACCTCTTATAGGTCATCATCAAATTATCTCATATATTTTTGAGTTTAATGAAAGTGGAGGATGTTAGAAATTTGAGAGAACCAATGGTGAGAGTTATGGTTTTGTTAAGTTTTCACAAATACTTTACTACATGGAAAGAGATGATTTGATGACCATCTGGAAGTTATACAAGAACAAATTTGGAGATGTGGCACCAGATGATTATCATGAGAGGATTGTGTATTATAATTTGAAGATCATATTTTAACCCACTCATGATGAACCGGAATGGAAAGGACTCTTCAATGGCAGTGTTACAAGTTGGTATTTATATCAGTCTTGTGGAGTTCATGTATTAACTGTTTCTGGAAATGTTATTCATATGTGTGTTGAAAGTGATTATCCTAAATTGAATAATCATCCAGAAGTTATTACTTAGATGTTACAGCCTCGTGGATTAAAGCTGCAGAAACCTTTTGATTATCCAGCTTACAGGTTGCTGAGGAAGTTTGAGAAGTTACTACATCCTTATAAGTGTTTGGATACATCCTCCAAGTGAAGACTATATGGGCTTTAAAAGACACTTGATGATTTTGATTGTAAATATCAAGTTTAGGGGAGGATTGTTGGGTTTTAGGTTCCTATGAAAGGAATTATTTTAAGTATGGAACCACGGCCAGCTTCAAGGAAACCACGGCTAGAAGAATGGAATCCACTGCTATGATTAAACCACGGCTAGTAGTTTCATGTAACCACTGCTAATGTAATATAAGCACTGCTAGTTAGATATGTCGGTTTAATATTTTGTATTAGATAAATATGGAAAAGATATTTATCTTGTAGGTTACGTATTATATATTGTAAAGGACTCCATAGCCTATAAAAGGATGTCCTAGGTTAGAGTTAGATATACGTGTTTTTTTGATATATCTAAAGTCGATACACTTCAAGGTTGTAAAACCCTAATACTATTCAGAGTATTCATATTAATAATATTGAGGTGTTTAGTGATTATTACTGTTATTCTTCTTAAGGTTAAACATTAAATTCCGCGTAGTGTTTAACAGTTTGTTCAAGTTTAAGTCAACTTCTATATTAGATCGTTTGCTCAACTGGGATCAACAAGGATAATAGAGTATTCGGAGGAGATTAGATCGTTCTATATTATCATAAGGACTCACTCAATCAATCCATAGCTTTTCTCCTTTTCATTAGTTAATTGGTTTTTAATTTTAATTGTTAAGTTGTTTAAATTGGTAGAATTACCAAACCTCCACTCTTCAAACCCCGAGATTTTTACTTGGTTTCTAAAAAAATATAAAAAGATAAAAAATAATCTTCTTCACCTCACCTTTTCGTCATACATCTCTATTTGCATCTATATTCTTCTAGAGAACGATCAACCCCCTGGGCTTACTCATACTACACTGCAACGATTAGGTACACTGCCTAGTGGGTTGTAAAGCTTGCTCGTTGAAAAGGAAGTCTTTTGACCCCGAACCACGCATCACTGCTACCAAATCGTGAAACCCTTCTATATCTAACCACGAATGAAAGAAACGGAATGGAGTAGGACCATAATCAAACATCGATTCTTTAAGCAAAATAGGCCGGTGATTAGGCACACCTTTTTCCAATACAGTACTTGTGATGTGTGGAAACAAATCATGAAAACCTTGAGTAACCAAGAACCGGTCTAGCTTGCTCATCTTCGATGCCCACTTTTCAGTCCAATTAAAACGAAAACCACCCAATGGAACATCAAAAAGGTTCAAATTATTTATAAACGCATTAAACACACCCGCTTGCCTCTACTCTCTAGCTTCTCGAACCTCATTAAAATCCCGCATGACAATGGTTTGCCCATCCCAGTTAGATATTAACCTCAATATCGAAGCCCATAAATTAATTTTCCCCGCCAAACTTTTAGGAGCATACACCACCACAAACATAATCTTTAACCCATTTTGCACCCAACATCCTTGAACAGCCACATAATTATCGACGGTAAAGATTTTTTGTTTCTGAAACATCAGATTCTTTCATATAGATATAATACCTCCCGATCTACCCCTAGCAGAACATGACGCAAAATCAAAACGAGTATTCCCCCAAACCTTTCTTAAAGACCATAAATCAACACGTACCATTTTAGTCTCTTGTTAAGCTAAGAAATTTACGTTATGAGAATGACATAAACTTCTAACCCATCAACTTTTTATAAATCTCCAAAACCTTGCACATTAATAGATATTGTATTCATTTATTGACTATTTCATCACCCATATCCATAATAATTTTAGCGAACATATCTTGATATCCCTCCATATTAAAGCCTAGAGCCATGCCAACTTTGATTGTGTCTTCCACCTGTTGAATCATAGAAATTCCCACATATTCTTTTATAGCTTCATTTTCTTTAACTTGTGATGACTGCAAGAAATTAGATTCATAATACACCGACGCTTCACCTTTATCTTTATGTGCTACAGGCTTACATGCATCATTGACTTCATTCATCTTATCACCAACATCGGCTTGAGTGAATCCCAGTGGAAATGTAGGTGTCATGAACCCCTTCATGTCATTCTGATAGGAGACGCCTACACAAAATGATCATTGTCTTTATCCATTTCACATGTATGATCAGCATCCTTTCTTTCCTCTTCTTGAAATTGTTGTTCTTCATTATTTTCTTTAAATGAGATGTCGCCACTTATTCATTCTTACATTCACAACATTACTATGCCTTCCCACTGATCTTTCCTCCTCAATACCCACATCACCCAAAGCAAAATTTGGCGTCCAACTACATAACTCTCTCACCCAAAATGCATAAGAAACCCCTTTCACAATTAATTCAGTAGATGCAAGGATAAGAGATGTGTGCGAAGACTTAATGCATAATCGTGTACTGAATCTATTAGAATTATCAGTATCGTCAATAAATAGAACCTCTCCCCATCTATTATAAATCTTGTTGAAAGTATCATTATTCCATGCGCGTAGTGGAACTCCTTCTACCTCAGGCCAAATCAATCGCTCTTGAATCACAAAGTCATCATGCCATGGCTTCAGTGATGAGAACCATGTCAATATTCCTTCATGTTTAAGAAATCTATCTCTAGCATTTTTATCATTAAATTCAAATAGAACCCATAACTCACCAAGATTCTTGGTTTCCACACCTAAAAAACCTTCATTCATGCATATAATTATAGAATTCGCAATTGATCTAAAATCCTTGTGACATCCAATTAGGGCTAAAGACAATCCAACATTGTCTTCATGTGAAAATAGTGACGATGAACTCTCATCCACATGCCCACCAACAGAATCTTTATTAACTCCATTTGAACTCCCTCTCACCACATTAATATACGTTTTTGAATTATCAGCACCTCATTCAATTGGTGATGAAACATATGAAACTTGTCTCTAAACATCTGGTTTAATAGGTTTAGAACCCTTGTTCCTATCAAACCTAACAATGTTAGCATGCAAACGTAACTTCTCAACACACCTCATTCAGGGAATTAATAAGGTTTTCCTTATTATCAATTCCTTTATAGCGACAAAAAGCAAACATGTGCACCACTTAATTTATTCTTATGTTTAGCAATATAAACATCCACAATACTCCCTTTTTTACCACAAATTTTCAAAAGTTCACGAAGATGCGAAAGAAAATTCAATACGTATATAGAGAGAATATTATCCCCAAGATCCTTCAACAAAGCAACCTTATTCGATGCAAGCCTTAATTGTTCAAACACCGATCGACTTGTTTTATGAGTAACCTCCTGCCAGTCGGAATCCCCCATTAGAAATAACAAATGGAAAAACCTGGATTTAAAAAACTAGGGTTTATGAAAATAGGTTAATTATGAAAGACACCAAAAAACGACAAGGCGGACAGATAAAACAATCGATCCGATCCCTATGGTTCCAAAGCATTCATCCTGAAGAACTTCGTTATGAGATCGATCACAAAATGATGCTACTCGAATAACAGGGTCTTAGCGGAATTATGACAGATGGAAAGTAGTAGATCGGATTGATTTAGGAATTAAAAATTGAATCGCCTATGATCGCCATTTTAGGGTTTTTTTTTTTACTTTTTATGCGAACCTTTTTTTTACATTCAAATTAATCTTTTCGGTAGAAACTCTTGTTTGCCAACTTAAGTGTATTGTTTCGCGCCTTTTACAGTTCGGTGTGTAAGATGACTTGGTTAACTAATCAAGTTGATGGTACTAAAATGCGTTTTAGCAAAAGGCATGTTTGTCCTCGCTAGAAATCACTTTTTATTTGATACGTAGTATATATTTAGAACTTCACAAATTGTTAAAAACATCGTTTATATATTTTTACTCGTGCACGCATAACTTATATTCCTATATATCTATTCATTTTATATGTTAAATCAATAATAAAAGTAATTTAACCACTTAAGGGGGCTTAGTCGTAAAAGGGTTTGTGATTATAATTTTAAAATATGTAAGGTCTCAAATTCAATTTCAGCTAAGTGCAAACAACTTTAAGTGGCCACGCTAACCTTTACAGGAGATTTCAAACCCCGTGGATTAGTCGGCCAAAATGGTCGAAAATAACGCCATCCTCCTGAAAAGGGAGGGTTTTACCTGGTTTGAGTCTGTGTGACAGTGATTTCAAACCCCGTGGATTAGTCGGCCAAAAAGGTCGAAAATAACAGTTACCAAAAAATAATAATAATAATAATAATAATAAAAGTAATCTTATTTTCTGTTCAATTTATTTATATTAAAATAAAATAAAGTAAAATAAATAAATAATTAATTAAATAAATAAATAAAAAACCTTGAGAAGTGATAACACAACGGTGGATTATGGGTTTAATCAATTTGTGTGTTTTACAAAAACACCTTGGAAGTTGGAACTATAACTTTTTTAACCTGTTTCCTATACATGACTCTTACATAAAATTAAGTGATTAACACTTAATTGGCGTAGTTTCAAAGCTACTAAAAGTAGTCATTTCCAAAAACAAGCGATTAATAGTATTGTAACAATTTCAACTTTTTACTATGCTAAAAAGCTTGATAAGTATTGCCTCCATTTCAAATCTATGAATAAAAAAGGTTTATTAAAGCCTTAAAACTATTTCTAACTCCTTGCTAATTTCTTTTTTATAATATATCGTCGTTCAAAAAAAGTATATATTTCTAACTTTATTTTATGAAAAAAATATTTAAATAGAATGACAATGACTGCAAATTTTGAAGTTATTTTAGGTGTAGTATTGTATAATACATCCATAAATCTCTAATACTTATAAAGTATTTATGCTTAATTTAGAAAACTTAAAAATGCTTAACAATGAGTATACCGATTTCCTTAAAATACCTTTTATTAATACACATTACTGTTTTCTAAACTTTAATCTTAAATAACAACTTCTAAAATAACAATTTAAACAAACCATGTAAACTTAAAACAAAACAGCTTCACGGTTAATTATTTGAATTAAACTTTTATCTCACGGTTTTTACTAAACTTTGAATGAAAACTTTTTATTATTTGAATGGAAATTGAATAATTAATAACACAAAGCTTTTTATCGCACGGTTTACCGAACTTTATAATTTGAATAACACAGCTAAACGGTATTTTTTTTAATGAAAACTTTCTTAACCACACAATTTATAATTTTTGAAACACATGATTTTTATAAAGAATTTATGTCTTATATTGAATCTTAAATCTTAAAACTTAAATTAATGTAATTTGTCTAAAATTACCCTACCTTTCAACTTGACAACTTTCAAAAACTTGACAACTTAAATCATATATTTTTAGATCAGTTATAAAATTGACAACTTTTCAAAAACATACACTATATTATTATTATTATTATTATTATTATTATTATTATTATTATTTTATTATAAATCATCACTTTATTAAAAACTCATAGGATTTTACAAGAAATTAGTGGGAAGCCGAGAAACCAACTGGGCCCCACACCTCTAGCAATAGCAAAACCAATCCTATTAAAAATATGAACCGCAGCACACGCTCCAACGTCTTGAGTCATAGAGAATCGTCGAATACGCTGAAGTAAGGTTACTGCATCCTTCTCAAGTTCCCCAAAAGAAGAAAAAGATAAGGGGAGAAACCTATATCCAATATCCGCACATTTGGCATCGTACTTGACACGTTTACGTTGTGCGGCATCAATAACTGCACGTTTACGTTATTATTATTATTATTATTATTATTATTATTATTATTATTATTATTATTATTATTATTATTATTATTATTTTAAATTGTATTTCAAAAAATACACACTTTGAATCAAATGTCGAACCAAAATCACGATTTTGCAAGTATAAGTATTTGTCACTATACACCGTCGCTTTACACAAGTATTTGTCTAGTCTTTAAAATGGGTATATGATATACCTTCATGTCACTACTATAGGACAGGGCTTTAGCGACGGCTGTTTCTGTCGGAAATCCGTCGGTATAAGTGGTTTCTGACAGATTTGTGACAAAAACATTGCGTCGCATAATCTATGGTCGGTAATTAGTTTCTGCTGGAATTCTGTCGGAAACAACGAGGAATATATTCTGTCGGAATTCCGTTGGTAATGATTTCCATCGGAAGTCAGTCGGAATATATTATGTCGGAAAGTCGTCGGTAAAAAGTCTGTCACAAATCAGTCCGAAAGTTGTAAATTAAAATTAATGAAATAAACCACTATATAAATAGCTATTCATGTCTAGTATTTAAATAGCTTAAATACATGAAACCAGTAAATTAAAATGATAATCAATAATTAAACATAGAACCATTGAAACGATACTTATATGTATCACAAAATGCCATCAATTACATCAGAAAAGTTTCAAAATCCCAACAAAAGCATTCAAAGACATAAAATATATAAATTAGAGTTTAAAATCCAAATATTCATAAAGATGTGACAATATCAATTACTTTGGGGGCTGGATTGTTAAACTTCCTTTGCATCGAGTTAATGTCGTTCATCTTTTGTTGCCACTCTCTCTCTCTCGATCTTCTTCACGAGCATTCGCCTCTAAATCCCGTTGACGCATGTGTTCCTGTACTTGACGTTCAACCTGTCATTGTAACTGTACTTGCATCTCAATTTCTCTTGATCTCATTTGTTCATTATCGTGTTATATGAATAAGAACTTACTTGCACATGCTGTGACGATAATTTCAACTCAGTTTCACTCACCCGTTGGATCCACGCTGAGAAAAATTAAAGAATCAAATGTCAGTTAAGAAGACCTGTATCACACACAATTGCTTTGAAGAATCTAAAAAGGATGAACTTACGGAAGGTTCCTTTAGTTTCAGGCACTGCAACTCTTTCTAGCTGCGCTGAAGAATGTGCATGTAAATCAACAAGAGCCTAACCTTCTCAATGTTGTGAGGCATTGCAGAACGCATTGGAATCAGTGGTTGGGATTAACAACCTTCAACAGAAAGTCAAAAAATGTTAGAATGATCTGCTTATACATTAATATATATGATTGCGTAAAAGAGCATATACTTACAAAGCGCCCAACTAAAAAGAGTTAACTACGGCGGACGGCGGCGCGGATGGCATGGATGGAACAGTGAAATCACGTTTTAGAGGAAGACTGAAAGTGTGTGCGTATTTTATAAGTTTTTTAAAAAAGTGAAATTCTAATTGTAAAACAAGGTTTTGAATAAAAGTAGTTTGTTAATAAAAGTGAAGTTTGAAAATATTTGAAGATTTTAATAAGTTTTAAAAAGTTGATAATAAATCTGATTGGGAATATATATGAAAGTTCAATGTATATATTTTAAATAGTATCTTGTATCATTTAACACTTGTTTTATTAACTTTTTGTGTATTTATAATTTGAAACAAAATTATATCAATATGTAACGGTGGAGTCAGAAATTTGGATTTTTAGTTGACCTGGTCGAGTCAACAATTCACCGGGTTACAAGTTCAACCGGTTGAACCGTCGGGTCAAACCTCACAAATGAAAAAATTACCAAATTTTGAAGAGTTCATAGAGAAAAACATATAAAACCGCTGGATCAAACCGGTATTATAAACTCTTAGATTTTTTTTATAGTTCTAGCCAAATATGAGTAATGTAACAATTAGCAAATTTAGAGCGAATAAAAAATGGTTTTAACACTATTAGATTATAACTAGTACTCCTAAACTGATTTGAATGAATAAATTTGTATTAATAACGTTTACTTAATGGTTTTTAAAAGCTTGTTTCATTGACCATTAAATGGGTCGAGGCTAACTTAAAACAAGAGTTGATGGCACACACAATAAAAGCTCAAAAACTAAAAGAATTTACACCGAATAGTGTAATCCAAAAAATGGTTAAGTTGAAACACGAGTCGACATAGTTTACCATACCATATATGTGTACATAATAAATTTTAATATTTATGTCGGAAATCCGTCGGAAATATTATTTATTTCCAACTGATTTCCGACGGAAATATTAAAAAATAAAAAATCATTAGAAATTAAAACATTTCTGACGGATTAGCGACGAATAAAAATAGATGTCAGAATAGCGTCGGAAATTTGACGGTAGGTTATGTGGATTACTGACGGATTTCCGACAACAATCGAATCTCATGGAATTCCGTCGGAAGTTACCCGGAAGTGCACAGTTGTTACTGTTTTGTCGGAAAATGGTCGGTAAATTAGCGACGGAAAAGTATCCGTCGGAAAATCTGTCGCTAAAAGTCCACTTTCTAGTAGTGTGTTCACATTTCTATTTTTGCGTCTCTTAAGATAATTATTGTTAATTTTCAAATTAAAACAATCACATTTCTGTAGTCAAATAATGTGGTATTCCATGTGTAGTTTATAATCTTTTTAAAAGCTAAATTTACGAAACTAACATCAAAGATAACAATTTTCAATTTTATTTATTTCTGTGACATATTGTTAAAATTAAGACTATATTTTTTTAATATTTCAAGATAATTTTCTTCACATACAACAAAACTCTTATACACTTTACACAATTGCCTGCCCTTTTATTTCTCCGTTCGATGCTTTAGATTTCGTACACGCCACAACTAAAACATATTACGAAATAGTTTTTATAAACTTTAGAATTTTAGAGTTGGATTTTAATTTTTTTTATATGAAGCAAAATTGATCTCAATTGAAAGAAGATTAAATTTTAATATTTTTGATATAAATTGTTTAATAGCTTTAGTTATTACTTTGTATATATTTTATAAAGTGTGTAGGTGTTTTTCTAAAAGATATATAATTATTTATAAAAAAAGTTGTAATTGAATTTCACAATTCGTAATAAATTTAAAAGATAAAATTGAGAAAAATATGAGTATATAGAATATATATTAATTAATAAAGAAAAAAATTTGTTTCAGGAAAAAGAAAACATTAATTGATTTCGTAGTATTTCGTAATATTTCGCGATTAATTCAAAATATGTAATTTTTTTTCTTCTTTTTAAGTTATGAAACCCAAAATCTTTTATTACGAATATACTATGATAATTTGCGAAAAAATTATAAAAAAACCAAAAATCAACAAAATGGACATCAAATTAAAGAGGATCAAAAAATACTTTTGTTGATGTAATTTGTTTGACGAAAAACTTTCTAATTTTACATATATCTAACTATCTTATAATTGAGGAAAGCATCTTTCTCCATTAAATGCCTTAATTTGAAGCAATACAATTTATGTACAATTGATTAATGTTATGTATAATAAATTAAAGAATCATTATATTACACATAATTATTTAGAGCATTCATTAATGTAAGTTTAATGTCAAATTTTTGTTTGGTTAGGAACATTTTATTTCTATAAAATTTCTATATTCAAAAAAACATTTATCATTTATAAGTTGAGATCAATATAGATCTCATATTTGCCATAAATCCAATTAACCAATCTTAATCCATTTTTTTTTATCAAAATAAAAATTAAAAAAAAAACCATTTTCCACTTTTTTTAAAACAAACATATCTTGCAAACGGTAAATCTTTAAGCTACAAAACATATACCATCGCGACGAGAATTAAATTATCCTTCTATAGATATGCACTTCTATATACTTTCAACGAACTTTTTTTGTTCAAAATTTTCGACAAGAAAAATCACATGTGATTTCTAAAACTCACATGTGATTATTTTTTCGAATCACATGTGATTTTTTAGGCGGAAATTTTGCGGAAAAAATTTTAGCCGAAAGTATATAGAAGTGCATATCTATAGAAAGATAATTTAATTTTCGTCATGATTGTATGATTTTTTTGACGTAATGATTAACGGTTTGCGAGATATTCAATTTTTTTAAAAAAGGTAAAAGTTTTTTTTTTTTTTTTTTTGGATAAAAAGATTAATGGACATGATTGGTTTGTTAATACAAATAAGCCGTAAAAACATTTATTTATATTTTACGATCTTCTAATGTTTTGTCGATAACAAACGTAAAATCATTTTAACGAAACAAATAAAATACGTAAATGGTTTGAGCCAATAGTTCACTAACACACATACGTTTTCACATAAAACACTAAACAATTAAAAGTGATTTTATGATTTAGTAATACATATGTACAATAAGTAGTGTTTACATATTGGGCAAATATATACATAACTAGTATGTATTATAATGGGTAGAAGTTTAAGTATTTGACCCATTGACCAAATACATTGAATGTATTTGGGTAAAACCCAAAGTCCATGACCAATGCCCATGGAGCATGACCCATAACCCATTGCATATGCATAAGTTATATATGGATATTATCCATGACCCATGGTTTTAACCCATGACCAATGGACTAGATGCATTGCATCTTGTAGATACATTGTATCTACTTGGATACCCATGGTCCAATGTCTAGGACCCATGACCCATAACCCATGACCCATAACTCAAAAACCATGGGCAAAGAGGAGCGTCCCACGGATCCCCAGGTTTACACTAGACGGATCCCTCAAGTGAGGGATCCGTGGGATCCGTGGAACAGTAGCTAAAATCCCTGTATAAATAGTGACCATTTCTTCATTTTGGGTTGCCACTCCCACACATACTTTCTCCTAGTATTTTAACTTTCTAACCTCAGATCCTAAAGATCTCTCTATGTAGTTTGTGTTTTGTTTTTGTGTGATTCTCTAGGTTCCTCTTAAAGGCTAGATCACCACCTCTTGAAGTCGAGCAAGCTCAAGTCCATGAGTTGCCATGCTTCGTCATCATCAAGACTATTGAGGTTCTCTTGTTGATAGTTCTTTCTTCCTCCATAGAAGTGTTGTGTCCAAGGCATTAGTGAAGGATGCCGATAGAGTCAAGACGAAAGCATTAGTGAAAGGTGTTTAATGTCCATGTCAAAAGCATTAGTGAAGAATGCTAAAGGAGTCAAGACGAAGTGATTAGTGAAAGGTGCCAAACGTCCGTGTCAAGGGCATTAGTGAATGATGCCTAGAAGTCAAGTCAAGTGGCATTAGTGAAAGATGCCAAGGATGTATAATCGATGAGGTGCATCTAGGGGTGGAAACGAGCCGAGCCGAGCCGAGCCCGAGCCTGCCAGAGCTCGAGCTCGGCTCGTTTAAATTTTAGAAAGCTCGAGCTCGAGCTCGGCTCGGTTCGAACCTTAAGATTTGAGATCGAGCTCGGCTCGTGTTATGATAATAAAGCTCGAGCTCGGCTCGTTTTTCTAGACTCTAGAGCTCGTTAATGGGCTCGTCTTGTTTTTCCACCGTTAACACAATGACAAAGTGTTCAATGAATGAGCAATGAACTAGAATAATACACTAGACCAGTCGATCTTAATGTTTGAAGATCTTAAGATTTCCAATAATCAACTTCGTAACATACTTTTCCAAACATGAAAAGATATACATATGCAAAAATGTAAACGATATCTATCTCCAAGCGAGATAAATAACTTTTTTAGGCTGCTCCTACAATCACCTTCAACAAAATCAAAACCCATTCAAAGACACAAGATCCATAGCAAGTAAAAACAAAAGGTATCAAAACCCATTCAAAGACACAAGATCCGTAACACTATTAAGCCTGTTTTTATTATGTGGGCGTGGAGGGATGTGTCTCCGAGGATGTTTTTGTGGAGAGTGTGTTCCAAGATTTGTGTGCAGATTGATATAATTTGTAAAAGTGTTGCTGTCATGAGTTTTTGTTTTCTTGGAGATGAGGTGCTACCATTGTTTTGTATTTTTTTGAACATGTTTTGTAGATAACAAAAGAGGATCTAAGAACAATGGATTATTGATGAAAAGATGTGGCTCCACGTGGGAACTAGATTTGTCTGTGTGAGGCTCGAAAAAGAGTATAAAGTTAATTGTTTTGGTCAAGGGTTCCCTTTTGGTCAACCTAAAAACATAGACATACGTATTTTATATGTATAAATACATGAAATATATTAAAGCTCGTTTAGGCTCGCGAGCCTAAACGAGCTTTATAAATAAAGCTCGGGCTCGAGCTCGATTATTAAATGAGCTTAAATTTAGGCTCGAGCTCGGGCTCGAGCTCGTTTAAGCTCAGCTCGTTCGAGCTTTTTACCGATCCGATCCCGAGCTTTTCACGAGCGGCTCGGCTCGTTTCCACCCCTAGGTGCATCGATATACAAATAGAGATAGGTTGTATCCAAGGATATTGATATCCTTGATGGTGTCGTAATAAGGAGTTGGTCTCCTTTGGGATAGGTGTTGTGTAGTGTTGGGTAGTAGTTCATCTATTGTAATGGAACTCGGTATTTAGCCTAGTACCGGATAAAGGGTAGGCGAGGTTGTGATAGGTGTGGTTCTACCTTGTGGAAGAACCCGGTGTCTAGCCTAGTATCGGAAAAAGAGTAGGCGACGTTGTGAAGGCTTCTTCGCCATAAGGAGTTGGTGTCGTGTAGTGTTTACGAACTCTCGAGTAGGTGACTCGGGGAGTGGAGTAAGGCAAGGAAGGTGTCCTTGTAGCCGAACTACTATAAATACTCGTGTCGTGGTTATGTGCTCCTTACTCTTTATCTTTCATTACACATTTATATATCTATCTATCAACGTCCAACATACACATATAAATAGATTGACATAAGTCGATCTAAATCTTTTAAAATGAAGTTTTAATTGGTAAAACTATTCAACACCCCCCCCCTTCTAGTTTTCCATAATTGGCATCAGAGCTTCGTTCCAAGTTTCTTAGAGTATGTTGTACTTTAAAAACTTGATACGATCCGTGTATGTTTGAAAACTACAAAGAATGACTATTTTTTACTAAAGGTCATGTTTTAAAAATCATCATATTGTATAATGTTGGACAATGATAGAACGTTCTAATATTTTCCTTGTTAAGAATTCTCCATACTTGGATTTGGGCATCCTAAGAAGATCATGAAGAAATTCTATAAATACTTCTTTTCCTAAAAAGAATATTTAGCAAAGGTATGATCTTTAATAAATTACAAATATTTTTTTTCTTTATCATGATTAAGTTTTAGTATTATCTTTACGCTCTCTTAATAATCATTAAAGTAGTTATCTGATAAGGTTTTAAAAGGTACCTTTTTGAGGGGTCGTTTAAGCCCTTATTTGATCACGTTTGTATCCGTTATTGCTTAATATCGTTCCTTTTCACTTTTTAGGTCTCTTGAAGGAAAAATGCTGGAATGGCACTTATTTGGACGAAAAGGCGCGATTATACGAAGAAAATGGCCAAAGTCAGAATCGAGACACTTAAAGTCAGCTGAAAACATAAGGTGACGCGCCAGTGTTAAGTGCGACGCCGTTGGAGGATCTTTTGTGACGGAAGAAGCCAAAACTCCATTTTCAAGTGACGACGTCAAGTTATAAAAGAGTAGGCCGTCGCAACTCATACGGCCTAGATGTAATCCAGACGGCGTCACAAGCATAAGGTGACGCCGTCGCAAGTCTAACGTGGCCAAGACGAAACCCTAATGACGGCGACACAACGGCGTCACAAAACATAAAGTGACGCCGTCGCATGTGTAATATTATATATAGAATCCGAATTTTTCAAGATAGTGTAGTCTTTTGGTGTAAGAACCTAAACCGAACCAAGGCTGTCTTGTACAGTATTTTAGGGTTCCAAACCCTATCTTACATCAAGATAAGTGTTTTACTTCATTAATACAATTATGTCTTTGATTATTTGTGTGTATGCTTGCATGTTTTCCATGTCCGGCTAATTTATTTGTGTGTTTGCTTAGGGAATATGAAACTTAATTATTGAATATTGATTTGTTGTTTCTTATCTTAGTTGATTAATGATCTAGTAATGCGATAGGTCATTCGTTGTGCACTTAGTGCTTGATTAAATCTTTGTGAACCTTAGAATATGACTCCTTGAGTAGTTGTAAGCTAAACCATCCAAAGAGTGCCTTAGAGTAGGAGTTTATTATCCCTAGTGGGTTTTGTAGACGAGACCCTTTGGTAAGTTCAAAGAGTTAGGGAACATACGCATACCCTACAACCTTAGACACACAACGCAACTAGGAATAAGGACGTGACAATTCAACCACCAATAGGAGATAATTAAGGAGTAGTAAAACCTAAGTAAACACATCTTTAAACTATCATACGAGCACACATTAATTAGACATAGACTACATACACCTTAGATTAGATAATTAGATAAGTAGAGTAATCGGTAGCAATACCACCCCCCAAATCCAAACCCCGAGATTCGTACCTTTCCTTTCCTTAAAAAATATAAAAAAAATAAAAAATAAAAATCTTCCTCAACCACAACCTTAGCGTAGTAACTTCTCACTAGCATTCCTATTCCCCTAGAGAACGATATCAATACCCGTGGCTTACCCTAATTACTACACTACAACGATTAGGTTCACTGCCTAGGGTGTTATAAAACTTGCTCAAGAAAGGAAGTTTCCTTGACCACGAACGACGCGTAGCGTTATCAAGTTTTTGCCGGGAATAGAATAGCTAGTTAGTAGTCCACCTCGTTTAGGTTTCTTTACTTGATTCCTATCAAGTAAAATTTTTTCTCATTTTTAGCTTCCTCTTAGTCTATCCCCCTTCTTCGTGACCTTTGTTCGTAACCCCATCACTTTTCATCATGGAAGGTGATAACCAACCACCTCTCAAAAACCCAACACCAAATAAATCACTGGCACTCAAAACCCAAACTAATGACCAACACAACCGCCAAAGCCGTTATGTGAGTAGGAACACCGACCTTCGTGGATTTGCGAGAAAATATTCGATAGTATAATTAGGAAGCCGTTGAGAAAGTAGTCACGCCTGTAGTTGGCTCTATGATTACAGAATTGGAAGATGGCATGATGAACAAAATTATGAATGTGGAAGATAGTGCTTACTTCAATCTTTACCCCACTAAGGAAGAGGTTGCTTACCATCGATACATAATCAATAATCCACGATCACCTATCATTAGGATATGCCCAAAGATTAGGAGAGGAAATCCCTGGAACCCAAAAATCCCTTGTATGATAGGATATAGGAGTGTCGACCACGCTTACATAGATACGGAATCTCCCATTAATGTGATGTCATTTGCTGCTTACAATGACATTATGAATGAGTGACTTAATATTAGGAGAGACCTTAAGTATCCAGGTGGAGTTTGCAACTTTGTGGGAAGAGTCAAGGATGTGCATGTCTTTATAGGAAATTTCACCTACCTACTTGATTTTATGGTCCTAGAAGATGTAGGATGCGTCATTGACTATAGCTTATCCCAAGTAGTGCTAGGGAAACCGTTTGTTGAAACATCTAAAATGAGCCATAACAAGCATGATGGAACGGTTAGGTTTAAGGAAGGAACTGATGAGATCACTTATAGGATGCCTTGGAAAACAAATGAATATAGCCACTTGCCCATTTATGAACGAGACAATATCAAAGCTTTTGAGGACAAAAGCAAGGACGATGTTGAAAAAGGTTATAAATTCATGTGGGAAAGAAGGAGGCATTATTATAAGGATTGCTTGACCCTAGGGCCTAAGTATAGAGTCGATGAAAATTTTATCAACATGATAGAATTCTCATTGAGAATGAAAAGCGAGGCAACGTAGGAGCACGACTACGAGTCTAGCTACAAGACTCTAAAATAAAGAAAAGCGCTTCGTGGGAGGCAACCCATGCTTAATTGTTTGCTTGTTAGTGTCATATATCTTTTATCAATTGTTTATTCTCATGTTTAAATTTGTAAAAATGCTTTATTTTGTTTTTAACCTCGTCTTAATTGCATATAAATGTATTTTACATAAGGGATAAGTGTAGGGAGGATTACACACGTTTTCAAGGAAACGTAAACATGAGAATAACAATTCATTAAAAGATATATTTGTGTGTTTGTTCGAGTCAAATGCTTGTATCGAGTCATAATGGATGTTTTGCGGGAAATTTTTCCAGATTCTAAAGATGTAAGTTTTTTCGAATTTTTTCTAGAAAATCGCAGACCGCTTTTGTCGATAACCTGACGGCGCAGGATCTAACTTGACGGCATCAGGAAGGAGTAAAAATAACAGATTACTTTTTTCTCGTTTTCTGAGCTACTTAAAAAAATTTGGAATTTTCTAGGTCTTAATTTTCCAGAAATTCTGTAAACATCCATTCCACAAGCATTATATCCTAGTTTAAATCGAGTCTTATATATATTATTACCGCCGCGAAGGTTTCGTTTGTTTTCTTCAAGTGTGAAAGTTTAGTTTATCAAGAAGAATTACAAAAGATGGGAAGGAGCTTTTCACGCATAAATTTTTCTTGGAAAGGATTTAACCACTACTTCACACACGGATCCTACCGAGCTAATCAGGGGAGTACTAGTTTCTTACGTTTTTGATTACCTTCCGTTATCATAACTTTGATACTTTCGGGGAACATTGGGGACAATGTTCAGTTTAAGTGTAGGGAGGGAAAATAAAACGGGAACTTTGAAACTATGTTTATCCTTGATTATTTGCTTTGTCCAAGTGTAATTGTGTAATAAACCATGAGAAAATGTCGGTTAGGGTAATTTTGGCATCAAATTTTTAATTTTTCATGACATATAGGAGTGGGCCATTAGTCTTAACAAGCGCCTCACGGATAGGAAGTTGCATGACTAGCACAAAAACCCTTTACCACCTAAATTCCACCCAAAATGTGAGGATCGCCCTTAGATTAGTAGGAATTAAAGCATTCATCTTTAATGCTTAGAGTGTGAACCTTTAGTATATTAGATTCTAGAACTTGTTTTGTGATGCATTTCGAGATCGCTAGTAAGACTACACTTGTGTAGTTAGGAATAACTAAATGATAAGAGGCATTAGGATAACCCTTGTTTGATACCGTAATATAATTACTTCTTCCACATCGGTTGAGTAATTCCCCACACCCTTTGCGTTGTACTCATCTTTAGTACATGATACCCCTAGTTAACCCCTCAGAGCCTATCCTTTTCGCGGTTCTCGTGATGTTTCGGTTTTTCCAGAATATCAATAAAGAGCATTGTTTACACCCCACCCCCAAATATACACCCAAATCGCCTTAGCCTACCCTTTATGCACTCACTTTTAGTGCATTATTGTTATCACCTTAAACCCTTAGTTCAATTATCTGGTTGCTTGCATGAGTTGCTAAGTCGAGTCATATTCTTTGTACACTTGTTTTGGGACGATTGTGATTCATGGGAAAAGTTAAAGTTTATGAAATGACGGGAAGGGAACGTTAATTCAAATTTCTCTTTGTTTGCATAATAATATACCCCAAGTGTTTTGATCTTTTCAATTCGGGTTAAATTAGTATTAGAGTAATAAAAACTCAAGTGTAGGGATGTGCCTATAAATCCCTATCATTTTGATGTTAGCGTAGAGGATGGTAGAGTAAAAGTGTATGAAAAAAAAATATATCAAAAAAAA
Source organism: Chrysanthemum makinoi (assembly GCA_910596185.1). Classification (NCBI taxonomy): domain Eukaryota; kingdom Viridiplantae; phylum Streptophyta; class Magnoliopsida; order Asterales; family Asteraceae; genus Chrysanthemum; species Chrysanthemum makinoi. The sequence continues at coordinate 167,413,058 of OU343218.1, forward strand.
TAGAAAAAGAGAAAAAGAAAAAAATAGAGTGTTGAAAAAAAAAACATACTGGCTACCATCCTACATCTATCTTTCAATTTATGTTTGTTTATTTCAGTTAGCTAGAGTTTAGAGTGTCGAGTCTTGGCTTAGCAACGCCATTCTTCGTATGCTTGTAACATAAGAGATTTTTGACTTACCACCACTATATAGCCTATCCCACCAAACCCTTTGTTTCCCTACCGTAAGCCTAACATTACAACCCTTTAAAGACCTCTTTGATAGTCTTTCCTAGGTGCTTACACCAAAGCGATGGAGGTTTGATCTATTCTCAAGCCTATGGTAATCTATGTACTAGGACCGGTTAATGAGTGTTTATCTTCCATTTCCAATTTGTTATATTTCATATACACCCGAGAGAGATGTGAGTATCCAAACACCCCATGTGAGGTGCTAGTATGTAATTTCCGTGCTTGTTATGACTTTTTTGGGGCTTATATGTGTTGTGGACTGTTTTAAACCAATGCTTCATGACCTCTAACTTAAAAATTAATTGGCTAAAAGCACATTTACTTGAGGACAAGCAAATACCAAGTGTAGGGATATTTGATAAGGTTTTAAAAGGTACCTTTTGAGGGGTCGTTTAAGCCCTTATTTGATCACTTTTGTATCCGTTATTGCTTAATATCGTTCCTTTTCACTTTTAGGTCTCTTGAAGGCAAAATGCTGGAATGGCACTTATTTGGACGAAAAGGCGCGATTATACAAAGAAAATGGCCAAAGTCAGAATCGAGACACTCAAAGCTGCTGAAAACATAAGGTGACGGCGGGTGTTAAGTATGACGCCGTCGGAGGATCTTTTGTGACGGACGAAGCCAAAACTCCCAATTTCAAGTGACGACGTCAAGTTATAAAAGAGTAGGCAGTCGCAACTCATACGGTTAGATGTAATCCGCATCAAGGCCGTAAGTCAGAAGAGGACTGTCACAAGCATAAGGTGACGCCCGCCGCAAGTCTAACGTGGCCAAGACGAAACCTAATGACGGCATAATGACACGACGGCCACAAAACATAGTGACAGATGTGTAATATTATATATAGAATCAATTTTTCAGATTAGTGTGTAATCTTTTGGAGTAAAACCTAAACCAACCAAGGTCTGTTTGTATACAAGATTTTAGGGTTCCATACCCTATCTTACATCAAGATAAGTGTTTTACTTCATTAATACAATTATGTCTTTGATTATTTGTGTGTATGCTTGCATGTTTTCCATGTCCGACTAATTTATTTGTGTGTTTGCTTAGGGAATATGAAACTTAATTATTGAATATTGATTGGTTGTTTCTTATCTTTGTTGATTAATGATCTAGTAATGCGATAGGTCATTCGTTGTGTACTTAATGGTTGATTAAATCTTTGTGAACCTTAGAATATGACTCCTTGAGTAGTTGTAAGCTAAACCATCCAAAGAGTGCCTTAGAGTAGGAGTTTATTATCCCTAGTGGGTTTTGTAGACGAGACCCTTTGGTAAGTTCAAAGAGTTAGGAACATATGCATACCCTACAACCTTAGACACACAACGCAACTAGGAATAAGGACGTGACAATTCAACCACCAATAGGAGATAATTAAGGAGTAGTAAAACCTAAGTAAACACATCTTTAAACTATCATACGAGCACACATTAATTAGACATAGACTACATACACCTTAGATTAGATAATTAGATAAGTAGAGTAATCGGGAGCAATACCAACCCCCAAATCCAAACCCCGAGATTCGTACCTTTCCTTTCCTTCAAAAATATAAAAAAAATAAAAAAAATAATCTTCCTCAACCACAACCTTAGCGTAGTAACTTCTCACTAGCATTCCTATTCCCCTAGAGAACGATATCAATACCCGTGGCTTACCCTAATTACTACACTACAACGATTAGGTTCACTGGCTAGGGTGTTATAAAACTTGCTCGAAGAAAAGGAAGTTTCCTTGACCCCGAACGACGCGTGTAGCGTTATCATTATCTATATTCAACTCATCATCAAGAATAGTATTCTTCGTTGATTTATATAGACAATACTACAAACTAGTAATAATCATATCTCAGCTATTCGAGAGCCTTGATCATTACTCCTCACAAAAGGACTATTGACATTGCATCTATGTCAATGAGTATCCATGTGAAATTTTTTACATTATGATAAAATGGGATTTTATCATAATCTTTGAAAACTTCCCAAAGAATTATGATTTATTCATAAAAAAAAGGGAACCTCGTCAAATAGGATTAGTATAAACCGTCAAAACCCCAAACCACAAGATATAGAGCTTAAACATCGACCCTAGGAAATTTAGAACTCCTAAACAAAAATTATCAAGGAATACTTAAGCTGACTTTTTGTTGATATGCCGGATCCCTGCGTTTGAACTAGCCAGATCCCTCATACAAGGGATCCGTGGGATCCGGCGAAAGTAACGACATAAGTTAGAAATGATCACTGTGGAAGTTCCACTATCACTTTCCTCTATCAAAGACTCACGAACATAAACCTAGTTATCGGTCACGAGAGCAAATTGATCATTTCCTTCAAGCAAAACAATCTCTTGTGTAAGTATAATCTTTACTACATTGTTATTTCTATTCCTTGATTCCTAGGATTACAATTTTCATCTTCAGAAGTTGGGTTCAAATGGGTTTGTCATAATTTGTTACCACATTGTTTTCTAAGATAATCTAAATCAAAGAATTAACATTGTTAATACAAATTAAACTCATTCCTTGAATTCAATGAAGATGTTTTGAGCGAAATTGTGATCAAACCCTTTAGGCTACTATTCACAATTAACACCACATTGTGGTTTTGTTGTATAGGAACAATCATGCCTAGTAACCGCCAACAAGATTATCATGATACCGCCCACTACATCCCAATGTACCATCGAAAGGAAGGACTTAGCCCGGAGGATAGGAAAGCTTTCAAGTTGCTTGAAAATAGGCTTTTTCATGAAGGCCATGTGGTAGAACCATCATTCCTTGCTAACACCAACATCCGACAAGTCTTTGAAGGAATTGGCTTTGATTGCCTTTTGGACATAAACGAGCAAATCTGTCCGGTCTTCGTGCTTGAATTTTACAAGACAATGAGAATCGTTAGGAATGATAACGGGACCATCTCAATAGCCTTCATCATAAATGAGCATGAGTACACCCTCTCTCTTGTAGAATTTGGAAGAATACTCCGTGTCCCATATCAAGGAGTTTGCATGTATTCCAACGAATGGTCTTTAGCGGAGCTACACGACATGGTAGATCATCATGAAGTCTACTACATGAGAATCCCGGAAGCAACCATGGTAAGGGATACCGTATTCATGGAAAGGGCATCTCCATCGAGGGTCACGAGAAATTCTAAAGTGATCTATAGGGATCCATTTCAAATGGAGCTTTCCGAAATGTTCCCGTTGTACAAGAAATGGGAAGTCATGGTAAGGGAGAATGTGCTTTGCTTGGGAGGCAACAAGGATCATCCCAATGCATGCTTGAGCTTCATGATTTATTGCCTTGTGATCGACACTCGCTTCAACCTCGCATATTACATGGTAAAGAAAATGGTGAGTGTGAAAAGCATGGACAAGATGGTACTCCCTTATGCAATGCTCTTATCCCGTCTAGAAAACTTCATTTTTGCTTTAGAGCCATCTCCGTATTCCTTTGATCATAGCTTTTGCAACAAAGTCATGGTGCCGTTATCCGAGGGAAAGACTACAAGGTTCATGGTGAATGGTAAGAGACCTCACCCACCAACGGATTCATCAGATGAGAGGGAAAGACAAAGAGAAGGAGAAGGAAGTAGCAACCCCCCTTGGCAACACCGATCTCGACCCTTTAGATTACATCAATCAAATGCCGGACATTCCTAGCCCATCACAAGAGTGGCAACAAACTAAAGGGATCTTCAAGTGCTTCACTAAATTCTTGAAGAAAAAGAAGTAGATGAAGAGTGAAGGGGATGAAGATGAGGATGAAGACGGGAGTGAAATGGAAGGAGGTGTAGATGGAAGGTAAGGTCATAGGACCTTAATTTGTGAAAACAATCTAAAACAATGGTTTGTAACATCTTAACAATACTTATGTATAATAGGATGTAGTGTGTAGGAATTGCCATGGTTTGGCATTGAACACCTTAACTTAGGAACGAGTAAGATGAGATTTTACGACATCTTGAGTTCACTTAAGTAGTCGTCGTCACTCATCTTTGATTACCTTTTAGTTCCCCCACACTTGCTATGCGTTATACTTGTTGTGTGCATGCATTTACTGATTTTAGAAATGACTAGGATAAGCATTTGCTAAGAGTGAAAATATTGCACATTTGCTGAGAGGCTTCTGGTCTGCAGTAGCCGGATCCCTCCAATGAGGGAACCGTAGGATCCGGGAAAACAGAGACCTGATACATATCACATTACATCAAATTTATCTCACATATCACATCATCTTAGCTAAACATGATTCCTTGAGACCACTTAAGTCTTCCTCAAGCTCAGTAGATCTTACATTTTCCCAGAGCTAACTTAGGATCAAACTCTAAGTCTTTGTTGATTTATCAACTCACCAATACTCACCATATTTCCGCTCCAATGCTCACACATTGCTCCTAAAAACTCAAAACACTTGGTTTGATATTTATATCAATTTTAGCAAATTGATTTTAGTCATTCTTACCTTAAAATAGGCTTAAAACTAGTTTCTCATTTTTCTTTATTTTTAAAAAAAATTCAAATTTCCCTTAAAGCCATCATCTGATCTCTAGAATCGATTGCCACCATTTGTCATACTCAAATCAATGAGTATCATCCTTAAACATGTTGTTAGACTATCAAAAAGTCCACTTCCTTACCCAACACTATCATTAAGTATCCTCACTCTTTGTGGTTGGAAATTTAAGTCACCTATCACCTTAAGACATCTAAGGAAAGTCAAAACCTCAAGATTTATAGGCTTTAGACCCTACAAGAGAATAATTACTTCACCATATTTACGCCCCATGCATCGGATCCCTAGTTTATAACCAGACGGATCCTGGTGAGAGGGATCCGTGGGATCTGTGTCTATAGAAAGCTAATAATCAGCTTTTCTTTCAAATTTAAACCATCTTTGGTAAACTAAACACATTTAGTTACCATTTAATGATTCCATAGAGCTGAACAACATCATAGTTGACCTTGGTGCATGCCTAATTCCCTTAGTGGTTATTAATTTAATTCATTGATTCAAATTCACCCTTTATAAACTAAACACTCTTGAGAGGTTAAGTCATCACTCTTACCACATTCCTAAAAATCAGTAGTTAGAAACTTCTATTGCATTCTCACCATCACTATGACTAAAGCATCTAGCAACAACTCTTCAACCAAAGGTTCATCCAAAAGGAATGGTCATATGATCCATGAGATATCATCCGCCGAATCATCACCCGTAAGAGGTCATAATCTTGGAATCCCACCTCAACAATTGCTAAGAGAACCGCAAGAATTAGTATTAGACCTCTTGGGTTAGAAAAGGGTTCATCAAGCTCTAAACCAAACACACCTAGTTCTAGTAAAACGCCTAAGCCTTCATTCCTATAACATAGAAAACATTCCTTCACTGAACCTATTTCTCATCCAAATCTCTAATTCATTAGAGCACTCACCACCGAGAACTTCCCACTCACCAACCTTCTCGTTAAATAGGGAACCACCTACATCACCAAATTGTCCACCATTGGAGACAATGAATCACCAAGGACTTGATCATATGGAGGAATTTCCATTACCACCACGTTCATTCTTAGTAGAACCTCATCCTACATTACTCAATGTACCTCCACCATCATTTGTAGAGCCTCCTCAAAACATCCAATCTCCTCCGGTTCCTAATCAAGACAATAATTGTTAGGAATTAGAAATTCCCAGTATTAAAGAGTCGGTCACCTCAAGTATATGTAATCGTTAGAAGGCTCGTAGTCGTAGTTATATTTAGGTTAGTAGTATTTAGTTAAGTAACACCGTGGAGGACGGACGGGTCTTTACCCACTTGTATGCACGATCCACGGCCGTTGTGTGGCGTTTTATGTAAGACTATAAATACTCTCTACCTCCCAAGGTAGAGAGTTGGAGCTCATAATAATATCTTTCACTTTCTCTCACTAAGTTCCCTAAACCTCTAACTTTCTCTCTAGAATTCCATCTATATGCTACTTTGTGTTATGGTTTGATGTGTATGTGAAAAGTTATATCTTACAATTGGTATCAAGAGCCATGGTTAGATCATATCTTGCACATCTTTGGATTTCTAGTGGTTTTAGGTGGTTTTGAGTTTGAAAAAGTTTAGTGGTTTTTGCATCATTTGGTTGATTTCTGTGTTAAAGTTTGGATTTTGTTAGTACTTTTATGTTTAGAATCATCACAAGTGTGTAGGTTTCATTTGGTGCTTAAATCATCTTGGTTGGGTTGTTTTTGGATTGAAAAGTGATGTTTATGTGGTTTTTCATGCTAGCGACTTACTTCACGGATTAGTTTCTTCGTAGCGACTTGCTTTACAAATTTGTAGCGAGTTACGCTTCTAAACCTAGCGACTTAGATCTAGCGATTTACAGTACAAGTAGTGGACTCTCCACTACAGGTAGCGACTTGGTGATAGCGACTTGGTCGGTAGCGAGTTGCTCTTTAGCGACTTGTATCTTTAGCGACTTGAGTAGCAATTGCGCCAAAATTTTCTAGCGACTTGAGGCTTAGCGAGTTACTACCTAGCGACTTGCATTTGTCTAGCGACTTGGGACTCTAGCGACTTAGTGGTGTAGCGAATTAAGCGTTAGCGACTTAGTGCATTATCTTCTAGCGACTTAGTGCATTATCTTCTAGCGACTTTAGTGCATTATCTTCTCGCGACTTGAGTGATTGTTTACGGTTTTCTCTTGATTTAGTAAAATCCCGTGAAAGAATCTATTTCCGGTTTAATCATAGAGTTATAAAATCCCGTATAAACTGTAAACATGTCTACCAACGTTCCTACTATCATCTCCACTGTTGCCGAGGATGTTCAAGCAAATGGTGGCTCGGATACTCGCCCACCCATGCTTGACAGGCCGACTACGATTCTTGGGCTCAACGAATCATTATGCTGCCTTGGGAAGGAACATGGTGTCAACATTCTCAAATCCATTGATGAAGGACCATATCGAGTTGAGACGACTAGAGACATACTTGATACTAATGAAGATGGTACTCTTGTTTACGGAATGGACAGACCTAAAATGTATGATGAGCTTGATGATAAGGAGAAAAAGAGATTCGATGCTGAGATATCGGGCTTCAAACATTGTTCTTCAAGGTCTTCCTAAAGACATCTACAAGCTGATCAATCATAACACCGATGCAAAGGCAAGATGGGATAATGTTAAGATGCTTCTCTCGGGTTCAGAATTAACTATGGAAGACAGAGAATCCCAACTCTATGACTAATTTGAACACTTCAAGATGAAACCGGATGAGAGTGTCTATGAGTACTATGTGAGATTTCATAAGTTAGTGAATGACATGAGGAACATCGGAATGACTATGCCTAACATTCAGCTGAACTCAAAATTTGTGAACAACATGAATCCCGAATGGCACAAGTTTGTCACCTGTGTGAAGCTCACTAAAGGATTGAAGAATACAAACTATGAGCAACTCTATGCCTTCCTCCTTCAGAATGAGAGACATGCTATGTTTGAAAAATTGATTCTCAATCGGTTCAAAACCAACCAGGGAGAGACAAGCTCGTCTAATGACTCAACTGCCTTCTACTCAAACATCGAAATCACAACCAAAGCATCACAAGTCATACCCTTGGGTAATGGTAATCACAAACTCATTCCCGATCCTATGTTCAAACAAGTTGATCCGATCCACACGTGGGTCACTTCATTAATCAACTAGCTCTTCTGATTAGTCAAAACATGAATTCTCTCCCACAAACCAACAACAACCTCGAACAAGATCTAACCCACACAATCAAGCCACTTAAAGATGGAAGGATCGTGGTGCAACCAGTTCAGAAAGACAAGATGATCGGGGAAGAGGTGGAGCTGGTAGAGGTTATGTTGGTAACTAGAATCGAGGAAGGAATGGTAACCAAGGTCAAGCTAAGCCAATCAAATGTTATAAGTGTGGTGGTGAGGGACACATTGCAAGGAACTGCACATCTCCAAAGCGTCCACAGAATCGCCGATTACTTGAGATAAGATCTTTGCGGTACAAGCTCGGGACAATGGTGCTGCTTTGGATGAAGAGGAATTGTTGTTTCTAGCTGAGGGCAATGCCAAGACCTATGATCGAGATGTGGATGAGCACCTATTCAGAGATAGGTCACAATCATCGAATGCCTTTCAAGTCGCTAATTGTGATGCATACGACTCAGATGTGGATGATGGACCTACGGCACACACAATTTTTATGGCTAGCATTTCTCCAATGGTTTCTCCCAAGGTCTCTTCTTCACCACTAGTGGCCCATCCAGACAAACTCATCTCAGAGGTATTAAAACTATACGATGATATTGATGTGCAACAGATGCATGACAAAGTACATTCAACTGAAACTATTGAATCAAATGTTGAAAATATGGGTAATATCGATATTATCCCATATGATCAATACGTGAAACAAAGTGAAAGTGAAGGTGTACCAAGTGATGCATCTTCGGCAGTCAACAATGACTATGTTTTTGATGAATACACCGCATGTGCCCCGATGATTCCTGTAATTTCGAACTAAATGCCTATACAGAACGTGTTGCTATTTATGAACAACGTGCTAAATTTGAGTTGACCACTCGTGGCGAGGAAATGGATGACCAAAATGCGTACAATCATTAGAAAAAGTAATTTTAGAGAAGAAGTATTGAAACAAGAATTAAATTCCTTGCAAGAAAAACTTTCTAAAACATCTAAGCAAAAACAAGAACTTCAAGAAAATGTGAAAATGCTTAAGCAAGAATTTAATGCAAAGGAATCAAAACTCTTGAGATTTTTCTAATCTTAAAACTTTGAAAAACAAACTTGAAAACAAGTTGTACATACAAGGAAACACCATTCAGACCGCTCACATGGTCACTAAACATAGAGTCCTAAGCGATAAGCATAGTGTTCCCATTATAGATAAACCCAACCCTGAGTACGGAAAGATAGCAAAAGCTTCTCAAAGTGTGATCTATGATGGCAATGAGATTCTTAAACCTAGACAGAAACCTAGTTGCGTTGAGTGCACCGAGGAGGATAAGAAATCATATGAAGTCACTAGGGAAAGGATGAACAAAAAATTAGATGATCCTAAATGCAAAGAAAAAAATAATAATTATCACTCCCCATGACTACAAAAAGGAAAACTGGATTTCCTTGAACATGTTTAAGCCTCGACATTGTTGACTCGAACAAGTTTTATGGAAAAAGATTTAGATAAGCGTAAAGTCGAAAATATTGTTGAAACAAACCTCCCTATGGAAAATGCCTAGAAGCGATGTGTATCCTCCTAATCCACCAATGCATCTTGTTCCTAGAAAAATTGCCACTAAAAGCAAGACCTTAATTAGCCAATATGTTATATTTCAACTATTTGTTGATTTTAAGAAAACTTGCAAGAAAAGGATCACACCCACTGGTATAACGGAAGGAGAAAGGGGTTTTGAGCAAATGAAAGAATGTTATTTAACGGAGGTCATGCCTTTCTTTAAACTTCTAAAAGATCACTTTGAGAGTCTTAAAAAGGGATAGAAACAGATATCAAGGGAATGGAAAAGGAATTTGATGCAATGGTAGTTGAAGTTAGTGATTATGAGCGTGCACTAAAATATAATGAGATTGAGAGGAAGAACTTGCATACATTAAATGAGACTCTCATTACTGAATGTGTTGCTCAAGATATCTTTTACACTGCTTCAAATTGCTCTATTAATGCTTCCAAATTTCATGAACTATCTCATGTGGCCCGAAAGTCTCCCATGATCGTGTCATTGAGCTTGAAAAACTAATTCTAAACTAAACGAGAAAATTGAACTGGATGATCACGACAATTTGGTTAAACATTTTTCTAAACGAGAAGTTGAGCATTTTAATTTACAACTAAAATATCAACATCTTAAAGAAAATGTTAAAACTTCAAATATCAAGACATCGTCCGATGCTCGAGTTTGATGCGCAAATTAACAAACGCGTGATGAATGATTCAAGCTCGCAACACGATCGAAAAGTTGAAAGCCCAATCTCTCAATTAAAGGGTCAAACGAACAATATGACAGGCTCCCAAATCCCTCCTCCTTTAGATTCTCGGAATTCTCAAACTTTTCATCTTCAAAACTTAGTTGATGCCTTACAAAAGGAAAGCGAGAGTTTTCTAGAAGAAAATGAAAAAGTTAAACGACATTTTAAAGAGTTATATGATTCAATAAAAGTCACCCGTGACCAAAACAACGAAAAATAACGTCTTTACAAAAGGAAATTGAGAATCGAGAAGTCGTGGAAATGGGAAAGCCGCCACTTGTTTTCAATAAGAATGTTGTTTCAAAGTCACCCTTAGATTGCAAATACACTATGACGGTTAAATATATTCCTCCTCATCTTAGGAATAATGAACATGCTTTTCATGAATACTTTGCTCACCTTAAGGATAGTCTAGAATGTCTCCGTGAGATTGTCGAAGAGGATTTCATTAACAAACCTCTTGATAGTGAAATTAGGTTTGCTTGCCTCCGGGCCAAACGATCTCAAGAGTTGCTAGAATGTGTAATTGCCACATGTCCCAAATCCTTAACCTTAGGTGCAAAAGGCAAAGCTGTGATGCCTTGTTCTATGCCTAGTGCCAAGCAGAAATCCGCTCTATGCCCAGTCTTAAGAAAGGAAACACTAATGTGCCTTCAAGTAGTTCAGATTCCGGATATGTTAGTGCTAAGAAAGTGAACTTTAGTGTGCTGCAAAAAGCTCAAATCACAGTCTTAAAGTATACACTAATGTGCCTTCTAGTACTTCAGATCCTTGCACATCAAGTTCGGGAATGCAAAAATTAGATCAACCAACTAATGTTCCCATTCCCTACAGAGTAATCGGTGACTTTAAAGCGGCGGTCAAAGTCTCAAGACAATACAAGGAAAGATAGGACCTTGCAAGCTAAGAATGTGCATTGGAAGAGAGTAGAAGACCAATCTAGGAACTTTAAGCTTGAGTTGAATAAAACGAATCGTGTTGATTCTAGTATTAGCCTTAGGCGCATCAGTAATTAATTCAATTCGATACTATTTGCAAACCTTGTAATGATGCTTGAATTCTTTGCTAATCATGAATATGGTGTGAATGCTTTGTCTAATGTTGTCAAATGCCCGGTTAAAATTGTTAATGCTAATAATCGTGCAAATAAGGCAAAAAGGCAAAACCGAAAGATTGTTAGAAAACAGTGGAAACCCACAGGAAGAACTTTTATAAAGATAGGTTATTATTGGATACCTTTTGGCCATAAGAATAATCAGCTTTGTTCTCAAACTGCTAAGATTATGCCCACTAGAAAATGGATGCCTCTTGGTAGAACTATTCCTTAAGAAGTAAACATACTTTGAATAGGTCAAATACTGCATACCGACATTGCATCTATTCCCAATGATTCCATTGCTTCTACTTCGATATGGATGTTTCGTTTCGATGTGGGTGTTCCATATACTGTTACTAACCAAGTGGAACCCATTCTTGCATGGGGATCCCAATTATCGATTATCCATTCTTGTCGTGTTCAACCGCAGATCATTCAAATCGTTACGTGGTACCGGACTCAGTGTTCCAAGCATATGACCGAGACCGGTCGCGCTCATGAACCGTGAGCAAATTCATCGGACTGTTAGATTCGGTAATGATCATTTCGTGCAATTAAGGGTTATGGTGATTATGTTGTTGGTGATAGTGTTATCTCTAGAGTATACTATGTGGAAGGTTTGGGTCATAATCGCTCTCTCTGTTGGTCAATTCGTGATTCGATCTAGAAGTAGCCTTCGAAAACATACCGCTTTGTTAGAGATCTCAATGGCAAGGAACTGTTAAAAGGAACTCGTGGTTCAAATCTTTACACCATCTCTATAGAAGATATGATGAAGTCTTCTCCAATTTGCTTGCTTTCAAAGGCTTCTAAAACAAAGTCATGGTTATGGCATCGACGTCTCAATCACTTGAACTTCGGCACCATCAATGATCTCTCCGGAAAGGACTTAGTTGTAGGTTTACCTCGACTAAAGTATGAAAAGGATCATCTTTGTTCAAGATGTCAATTGGGAAAAAGCAAGAAGTATGCCCATAAACCCAAACCTACTAACTCATCACGAAGTTCTTCATACAATTCATATGGATTTATGTGGACCAATGAGAGTGCGGAATATCTTTGGGAAGAAATATGTGTTAGTTGTGGTTGATGATTACTCTAGATTCACGTGGGTCAAGTTCTTAAGGACAAAGGATGAAACTCCAGATATCATCATCAAACTCATCAAACAGTGCGAGTTCGACTTAACAAAACCGTCGAATTATCCGGACGGACAATGGAACGAAGTTTGTTAACAAACAACTTAGTGAATTCTATGAAAGCATTGGAATCAACCATCAAAGAAGTGTTCCACGAACTCCTCAACAGAACGGTGTAGTTGAAAGACTAAATCGAACTCTTGTAGAAGCCGCTAGAACAATGCTGATTTACTCAAAAGTTCCAATGTTTCTCGGGTCAAGCTATTGCCACGCATGCTACACACAAAATTGTTCCCTGATTCACACTGTTCATGGAAAGACACCATATGAACTTGTCCACAAATGAAAACCTAATCTCTCTTTCCTTCGTGTGTTTGGTGCATTGTGTTATCCAACTAATGAGGGTCAAGACTTAGGGAAACTTAGGGCTAAAGTGACATTGGAGTATTTGTAGGATATGCACCAAACAAAAAGGGATACCGAATCTATAACAAAAGAACCCGAAATATCATGGAAACCATTCACGCTACGTTTGATGAGCTGACCGGTCAAATGGCTCTGGACACTCCAGCCAGGGACCCGCACTTCAAATCAGTCCCATTGGTTCATCTCTTGTTCCAAACTCTTCTCAAGAAACTCCATATGTACCTCCATCTCAAGATGATTTAAAGAAATTGTTTGATCCTATGTTTGATGAACTTTATGATTCAAACACTAATGAGGTGTTGATTCCACAATGAGGATGCTCATATTCCTGTGAATGAAGTCAATCCTTCAGACTTAATATCTTTAAGTCAAGAAGCACTGCTGCCGATCCTTGATCTCATCAACAAATCATCATTCTTCAAATGTACATCATGGAAATGTTTCGGGCATCAATGATGAAGTTAATCCCTTTGCTACTCCCGAAGATGCTCCATTTGAAAACATATTTGCTACTCCGAATCATCATCGAACCATCTTCTTGAAGACATCGACTCGCTACCTCGCCTCAACAACTCGCCACATGAACACCTCAGTAAATGGACTCACGATCATCCATTAGACAACATCATTGGAAATCCTTCTCGTCCCGTATCAACACGGAAACAACTTGCAACCGATGCCTTATGGTGTTTCTTCAACTCCGTACTATCTAAGATCGAACCAAAAGATGTTAAAACCGCCATGAATGAAGACAATTGGTTCAATGCCATGCAAGATGAAATTCATGAGTTTGATCGACTTGATGTATGGGAGTTAGTACCGCTCCAATTGTGCTATGATTATATCTCTTAAATGGATCTTCAAAGTGAAACTTGATGAGCATGGTGATGTGTTGAAAAACAAGGCTCGATTAGTTGCTAAAGGATATCGTCAAGAGGAGGGTATAGACTTTGAAGAATCTTTTGCTCCAGTTGCTCGAATCGAGGCAATCGAATCTTTCGGCTAATGCCGCTAGTAAGAACATGGTAGTCTATCGATGGATGTGAAGACGGCATTTCGAATGGAGATCTTAAAGAAGTCGTCACGCCCAACTGAAGGATTTGTGAATCAAGAGCATCCTACTCACGCTTATCGCCGAAGAAGGCTCTTTATTGTTTAAAGCAAGCTCCAAGGGCATGGTATGATACACTGTCAAAGTTTCTTCTATCAACCGGATTCACCAAAGGAGCAGTTGATCCTACATTGTTCACCAGAAGTCGTGCAAACATTTAACTCATGTTCAAATTTATGTTGATGATATTATTTTTGCCTCGTGACCCAATGGAATGTGATCGCTTTTCAAATGAAATGAGTTCAAAGTTTCAAATGTCAATGATGGGACAAATGTCATTTTCTTGGGATTACAAATTTCACAAAGTCCGGGAGGCATTTTCATAAATCAATCTAAATATGCAAATGAGATTTTAAAGAAATTTGGATTTGATTCAAGTGACCCCGTTGACACCCCCATGATTGATCGAACCAAACTAGATGAGGACCACTCATGGATCATGATTGACCAAACGAAATATCGTAGTATGATTGGATCCCTGATGTACCTCACAACTAGTAGACCGGACATCTTGTTATTTGCTTTGCATGTGTGCTAAATACCAGGCTAAGCCTACTAAAAAGCACCTTGAAGCGGTTAAACGGGTCTTTCGGTATCTCCAAGGAACCATCAATATGGGACTATGGTACCCGAAGGACACCGGTATGTCACTAACGGCCTATGCAGATGCGATCATGCAGGGTTGTCAAGATACACGCCGAAGTACATCCGGAGGTGCTCGCTTTTGGGTGATAAACTAGTGAGCTGGTCGTCAAAGAAGCAAATGAGTACTTCTATTTCCTCTACAGAGGTGAATACATAGCCATGTCATCTTGTTGTGCTCAAATCCTATGGATGAGATCTCAATTATCGACTATGGCTTTGTATTCAACAAAATCCTCATCGTGATAATAAAAGTGCTATTGCTCTCTCATGCAACAACGCTCAACACTCAAGAGCAAAGCATATCGACATTCGACATCATTTCATCAGGGAACAAGTGGAAAAGGTGTGGTGGAACTATATTTTGTGAGGTCGAATATCGGTTAGCGGACATCTTCACCAAAGCTCTTCCAAGAGAACGTTTTGAGTTTATTCTTCCACGCCTTGGCTTGAAAAGCCTTCAACCGAATACTCTCAAACGCGTCTTCGAGGAAGACGAGGAGTAAAATTCTATCTTCATCTATCTCTTGTATATATCTATTCAAAAATCAAAATACAAAATTATAAAACCTTCAAAATCCATAAAAATCAAAAATTCAAAAATCTTCAAAACATATTGTCAATTTGTCATGTTTTTCTCGGTTCGATAATATCTACGGTCTTTGTGCTGTCATTCAAAGAATGACACGGGACTTTAGATGTTGTTCGAATTAAAAAAAAAAAAAAAAAAAAAAAAAAAAAAAAATCAAAAAATCAAAAATTATTTTTGGGAGAAAGAGAAAAAATGGTTTATTGTCATTTTCAGGCAATAACCCGGTTTTAAAAGAAAGAACAGAGCCATGTTTTACCATGTTTTCAAATTCCATGCTCGGATTCTATAAACATTTATCTGCTGAAAACTAAATGCTTTGAAAAATAACTTGGTCTCTATTTTTGATAATCATCAGGACTTATTTGTCAAAATCTCCATCTCTCAATCAACAACCTATGTCATTGATTGAGGGGGAGAATGATTTCAATTAAATTAAAAGTTATTTGGCATTAAATTGTTTTCAAAAGATGTACATGCATGTTTTATCAATGGAGTTTAAAGTCTTAAAATCCGATCCTTATCAGTTAAAACGCTTTCATAATCAAGTCACAATTCTCCTTAAAAGCTTTCAAAATCAATTTAAATCTATAAGAGATCACAAATCTCAAATGATTTGATAATTGTGATCGGGGAGAATGTGTGATTTAAATTGGATTTAAACTGATAATTCGGTAAATGGTTTTATAAGAATGTACATGATGTCCTCCCAGCATGTGACAAACGATTTCAAGAGTTGTAAATGTTAATCCATGTCAAATTTTTAGGTGCCATGCACATGTTGAGGAGGAGCATCTATCTCAAACCTATAATTTGAAAAGTGATCATTTATCTCAATGTGTTGGTTCCCTCTAGTATGTGTAAAACTCCTTTCAAACCTAGAAGCACATATTGAGGGGAGCAAAATCATGAAAACCTCATCCTTCCCCAAAATGCTTTATCTACTTGATTCGATTTGGGAAGTGATGTTGATATCTTTAGAAAATGGTAATCAAAGAAGTTAATTCTTTCTCTTGCCTCCGTGTGCAAAACATTTTCAAATACTTGATGCACATGTTGAGGGGAGTTCTCGTTCTAAAAATATCAAAAACAATTCAGGTACAAAATGCTTTGATAATATATCACAAGTATCCGAATTGATTTTCAAATGGTTTTCAATTGGTTCCAATGGCGGATGAACAATACCAAATAGACCGACCAACTTTACTTTATGTACGGTGATATAAGGATGATAAGGTTAGGTATTTGTTCCCATGATCCGCCGAACGGAGGGATCTACCGGGAACTATCCACTAGTTGGTGTAGAGTTCTTAGGTATGATGATAAAAGGAGAAAAATGAGATATGGGAAGAGTGCATCGAGACTGAGCTAGTCGAATAAACCCAACAAGGTTCTAGCTATGAAGTCTCGTAAGCACGAAGGGGTTGAAGAATTTAAAAGAATTGAATGAGAAAAGGGTGAAAACAAATAGCCCTCCATTTATTCAACCTTAGGGCGGAAACCGGGTTCAATTCATATGCTACTGATGGTAACATCGGTATTGAAGACAAGACGTCATGGACCCAAAGGACGCCTGCACTTCAACTTTCAAAACCACTCAAGTTCCTCTTAAAAGGACTTGTTTCATTCTCACGGGAACCGACATTATCTATCGACTTTCTCTTAGAGATTGTTGATATTGAAGAAGGAGACCCTCTCCCTAGTCTCCTATATAGGATCCAAATATGCACAAATTGAGTCTAGAGCCACGAGATCATCAATAAATCTCATTAGGACACTTTCAATGAAGACTCTCTGTTTCACACAATGTGGAAAGAGAGATTATATCTTGAGTCCTACGCATTATCCTTGTGGTATTGCCGAACATCCGAGTGATGTGTTTACACATTCACAATGAAGATGGAAAGCCTTCTGGAGCCAACATCAAACAAGCTCTGGTAGGTGGCATGTGAGATCTATTATATGGATCAACCATGTGACAACCGAACGAAAACAATGGGGCGATTCAATTTCTTTGAATCAATCCGGTTCAAAGTTATGGATTGACGGACACCTTTGAAAAACTGGTCGTTGTGCATAAAAACTCTTTTCTTTAGCACATCGACTGTGTACTAATATTTCAAATCAAAAGGTGTTTTATGATTGATAATTGATTTTCATTAAAACCTTCATATTGCAAAACAATTTCTATTGAGCAATACTCGATTGTTTTTCAAATATCTTTTCATCAATCGTGGACTCAAATTTGGTTCACTCACTCCGTGTTGTCTTCTTTGAGACGTTCGGTTTAGAAACGGCTAGAGCAGCGAAACCTCAAGGAAATTCTTAGAATTATACGATCACAGTGACTTGTATCAACGGGAACCGTGGGCCATGTACCTCAATTCAACGAAAGTGATCAAAGACACTTTCGTGCGATTTATTGCTAACTGTTGTATGCGGTACACCCGGCGTTTGCGTTGATCGTAATGAAGCGGTCAATTCATAGCCGCATGCTCACTTAACACATTCATCTCAAAAGAAATCATGATTAGTGCATCAATGACTCGGATATTTTCACTCCATGCTTCGCTCGCTGCCGCCAATATCATGAATTCAACAAAAGCTTCCGCTCACTCGATGAGAAGATATCATGATCCAGAATGTGAGCATGTCGGTCCGAATGTCACAACATCACATAATACCAACACCACAATGGATGTCACGAGATTTTGATTGCGATGATCTCAAATGGCTCAAATTATTATCACGTGGATCAAGATAAAGACCTCCACTTGGATTAACCAAACATGCAATGAGTGGAATCAATGACTACGAGCTTGGGAGCAAAGTACTACATCAAGAATGCAAGATCAATTGTTAATGTAATATCGGATTGTATTCAATGTCATTTTAGTATATGTTTGAGGTGACCTCCTTAGGGGGAGATTGTTAGGAATTAGAAATTCCGGTATTAAAGAGTCGGTCACCTCAAGTATATGTAATCGTTAGAAAGCTCGTAGTCGTAAGTTATATTTAGGTTTGTAGTATTTTGTTAAGTAACACCGTGGAGGACGGACGGGTCTTTACCCACTTGTATGCCTGATCCACGACCGTTGGTGGCGATTTTTGTTAAGACTATAAATACTCTCTACCTCCCAAGGTAGAGAGTTGGAGCTCATAATAATATCTTTCACTTTCTCTCACTAAGTTCCCTAAACCTCTAACTTTCTCTCTCTAGAATTCCATCTATATGCTACTTTGTGTTATGGTTTGATGTGTATGTGAAAAGTTATATCTTACAATAATTGCTCTAATTGTCTAACCACCTAAGGACTTGTTCAAGAAGTACGAAATGAGTTGCATTTCATGTTTAATCATCTTCTTGAAATATTAGACCAAATCAACAAGTCTAGCCATCCTTATACTCAAGCACATTGTTGCTTTTTAAGTTTTTGGTCACTTATTAGAATTAGTAGAAAATGTATTACATGGTTAAATCATTCTCTTAGTTTTAGAGATTTGTAGATCATTTCTCATAGTTTTATTGAATGAATTTACATGTTGTATGCCATATTATCTTGAGTATATGTTTTGTCCAAAGTTTCATATCTCACTTTGATGTTAATATCATTTGTTATATCACCATTGTTGTTTTAAGCTTTCAGACAGACGGATCCCTCCAGTTTGCCTAGACGGATCCCTCCAAGCGGGAGCTGAACTGGGATCCGTGCAACATAAGACCTGTTTTCTACTAACTTGAGTCTCATTTGCAGGAAATTATGCATTATATACTTGTTTTCTAACCCTTGTTTTGTAGATTTTCAAATATACACATGAAGACTTTGACACCCTAAGCTAGGGGGAGCTTTGTGTCAAACAATACATTGCAAAACCATTTGCAATATAATCCTCATATGGATTACATTTCATGACGTCCCTTTGCAAAGTTGCAATCATCAAGGGGGAGCATTATCGTCACAGAGACGAAACCATTTGCAAACATAGTTGCAATGCATTAGCTTAGTAGTTTTTTCTGACTTTACGCCCTCACAAAGGGATGGACTCGTCAAGGGAGAGTTAAGACGAGAACTTTTCCCGTCACTTGCTCTCTATATTTTTTTCCTCTCATTACATGTTTTTCTTAAAACATTGTGTTAGTTTCTTTTCGACGCTCTTTTTGTTTCGACAAAAAGGGGGAGAAAAGAGTAAAAACCCCAATTCAAACTTTTACGAATTTTAGTTTTTCCTTAAAATAATTTTATGTTTTGTCATCAACAAAAAGGGGGAGATTGTTAATACAAATAAGCCGTAAAAACGTTTATTTATATTTTACGATCTTCTAATGTTTTGTCGATAACAAATAAAATACGTAAATGGTTTGAGCCAATAGTTCACTAACACACATACGTTTTCACATAAAGCACTAAACAAGTAAAAGTGATTTTATGATTTAGTAATACATATGTACAACAACTAGTGTTTACATATTGGGCAAATATATACATAACTATTATGTATTATAATGGGTAATATGAATGGGTAGAAGTTTAAGTATTTGACCAATTGACCAAATACATTGAATGTAGTTGGGGAAAACCCAAAGTCCATGACCCATGCCCATGGAGCATGACCCATGCCCATGGAGCATGGCATCATGCATAATTCATATATGGATATTATCCATGACCCATGGTTTTAACCCATGACCCATGGACTAGATGCATTGTATCTACTTGGATACCCATGGTCCAATGTCTAGGACCCATGACCCATGACCTAAAACCCTTGAGCAAAGAGGAGCGTCCCACGGATCCCTAGGTTTACACTAGACGGATCCCTCAAGTGAGGGATCCGTGGGATCCGTGGAACAGTAGCAAAAATCCCTCTATAAATAGTGAGCCATTTCTTCATTTTAGGTTGCCACTCCCACACATACTTTCTCTAAGTATTGTAACCTTCTAACCTCAGATCCCAAGGATCTCTCTATGTAGTTTGTGTTTTGTTTTTGTGTGATTCTCTAGGTTCCTCTTAAAGCGAGATCACCACCTCTTGAAGTCGAGCAAGCTCAAGTCCATGAGTTACCATGCTTCATCATCATCAAGACTACTGAGGTTCTCTTGTTGATAGTTCTTTCTTCCTCCATAGAAGTGTTGTGTCCAAGGCATTAGTGAAGGATGCCGATAGAGTCAAGACGAAAGCATTAGTGAAAGGTGCTTAACGTCCATGTCAAAAGCATTAGTGAAGAATGCTAAAGGAGTCAAGATGAAGGGATTAGTGAAAGGTGCCAAACGTCCGTGTCAAGGGCATTAGTGAGTGATGTCTATAAGTCAAGTCAAGTGGCATTAGTGAAAGATGCCAAGGGTGTATAATCGATGAGGTGCATCGATATACAAATAAAGATAGGTTGTATCAAAGGATATTGATATCCTTGATGGTGTTGTAATAAGAAGTTGGTCTCCTTTGGGATAGGTGTTGTGTAGTGTTGGGTAGTAGTTCATCAATTGTAATGGAACTCGGTATTTAGCCTAGTACCGGATAAAGGGTAGGCGACGTTGTGATATGTGTGGTTCTACCTTGTGGAAGAACCCGGTGTCTAGCCTAGTACCGGAAAAAGAGTAGGCGACGTTATGAAGGCTTCTCCGCCATAAGGAGTTGGTGTCGTGTAGTGTTTACGAACTCTCGAGTAGGTGACTCGGGGAGTGGAGTAGGGCAAGGAAGGTGTCCTTGTAGCCGAACCACTATAAATACTCGTGTCGTGGTTATGTGCTTCTTACTCTTTATCTTTCATTACACATTTATATATCTATCTATCAACGTCCAACATACACATATAAATAGATTGACATAAGTCCATCTAAATCTTTTAAAACGAAGTTTTAATTGGTAAAACTATTCCCCCCCCCCCCCCTTCTAGTTTTCCACATGGTTCATTGGTTATATGGCAAATTTGTGATCTATATTGATTTTTTCTATCGTCTATATATTTTAGTACAAATTTTGTGAAATCCAAATCATTTTGCAATAATTTCGATTGATAAAAATCATACACGTCAAAGTACGAAAATTCTCAGATGATCTATAAAATATGAAAATGTGTAAACATGTAAAGCACGGAGATTCTCTATGTTTACATGTAATATAATATTGTTACAAATATTACATAACATCTACGCATTAGCAAGTGCCTTTCACCGTCAGTTATCACAACCTCATAATGCTACTTACTAACATTTTGGTATCGTCATTGCATCGCGATGCACGTATGCTTGGCTCCTCAAAATTCTCGCCATGCATAAAATCATTATCACGAAAAACATGTGATCGAAAAAAATTTCTCGCCAAAATTTTTGATTACAAGGTATCTGCCGCCGCTGGTACCCTGCTAGTATGAGATTAAAAGGCGATGGTTATGTAATTTGCATAAAAAGTATTTTCTGCAGCAAAGTGAAACAAATAAAATATTTGTATTTAAAGTATGGGCAATCTCATCATTTCAAAAATAAATTTTTAGCTTTACTCATATTTTACAAATTTCTGTCAAGATGAAGAAAATAAGTGTCATTTTGAATGTCAGTTTTGTAAATTTACCATTTAAAATAACTCAAGGAAAAATATATATATGAAAGGGGAATTGCATATATATCATTTTAAACACTTAAAATTGCATATATCTCCAACCTAAACTAATAATTGCATATATATCCCTGTTAAACATTAAAATTGCCATATATATCCAAATAATTATTTTTTCTATATTAAAAACCCAAAAACAAATTATAATTATAGCTTATATTCAAAATGTTGATTATAGTTTGAATGAAACACAATTTAAGATGACTATGAATTACCTAAGTCAATGTTAAGGTTTATAGTTGTAGACGTTAATGCATGTTTAAAGGGAATAAGTCGCATAAATCTAATATAATGATGAGTTCGTTTGAAAATACAAAGGTATAATCGACATTTTTGATATAACCTATAATTAGAATGTATTTTTTGGTTAAATTTATAAAAAATAATTATTTGAATATATATGACAATTTTGAGTGTTTAAAGAGATATATATGCAATTATTAGTCTATGCTGGATATATATACAATTTTGAGTATTTGGAGGGATATATATGCAATTCCACCTATACATATATAGCTACCAATTACGTTTCATGCAAAAAGCTTAATAATTACATCGTGGGTTTTTTTTTAACATTAATTAATATGATATACACAGCCATAACAACTAATTATAGTTTTTTACCATTAATTAATGGGAGAATTGCATATATCCCTTCAAATATGAATAATTGCTTATAGACATCTTTCGTATAAAGTTTTGATGCACATGATACAATGATTTTTATGCATATATAAGATATATATGCAATTTTGCATTTTTATAAAGATACATATACAAATGCTCATAACTTCCAAAATTAAAAATTATTTAAGTGTGTTTGCCGTTCAAAAAAAATAAAAAAATAATAAAAAAATAAAAAATAAAAGCTGTGCATGATGTGGCGTAAGAAAGAATCTCTAATTTATGTTTGGTTTTCTATGAGGACTAAATTACATTAGTGGTGAATGTAAATTATGGTATAAGATTATAAAAACGAACTATTATGTCATTTGGGACAAAATTAGCATCCATGATTTTTAAATGAAAAAATGACTATGAATAGACGACTATAAGGTGGTGTTTGAATGCAACTTAATTGACCTAATATGAAAAAATTTAATTTATTAAGTCATATGAAAAGTTATTTGTTTTTCACTTAATCAAAATAAATGACTTAAATTAATAAGTGATAAAAGTGAGGGTCTGCACATTAAGTCATGTATTAATTAACATGACTTAATGAAAAAATTAAACAAACAAGTCATTTTTTTTCAAACACAACAATATATATCATAACACACACAAAAAAACAATAAAAACAAAACGGCATTCCTACTTTTCAAACAAGCCGATTAAAGATGAAGGAACCCGAGCAAGAAAATAAACACACAATACTAGCCAAACATGCCGATTAAAGACGACTATGAGTCATATGTCCAACTCTAAGTGCAGTAAAGCGTGTTCTTGAGTATTGCTTGCAACTTTTTTAATTATACCAAATGACCAAAATGCATGCCGATGATGATCTCTATTCTTTAACATAGTTAAATAGCCATTATAGAGACATTAAGATATTTAAGCTACAAAAAGAGACTTTGGCATCTGATAAAAGTTATTTTCAGCTAACCCAGGCAGTGAAAATTAAAGTAACGTACTATATAGAGTAAATTACATAAATGGTCCATGTGGTTTATCAAAAGTTTCATCTACCGTCCCTCAAACTTAAAAGTTGCATGAATGGTCCCCCTCGAGGCAAAAGAATAACATGAATCGTCCTTTTGTTAACGGGTGTTAAGTTTATTCCGTTATAATTAACACGTTAGCCCTTGTTGGTTAACGGTTGTTGCATCGTCGATCCTTCATTGTAACGGCCGTTTATAATTTAAAGTTTTCGACTTTAGCTTCGTTTTTTAGCCGTTTTCGTCCGTTTTTATACGTTTTCATCCGTTTTATCCGTTTTCATCCGTTTTTGTACATTTTTCTTACGTTTTCATCCGCTTTTATACGATTTCATCTGTTTTTATACATTTTCTTATGTTTTTGTCCGTTTCGTCTGTTTTTATACGTTTTCATCCGTTTTTATACGTTTTCATCCGTTTTTAAACGTTTTCTTAAGTTTTTATTCGTTTGCATCCGTTTTTATACGTTTTCGTCCGTTTTTATACATTCTTCTTATGTTTTTATACGTTATCATCCGTTTTTATATATTTTTTTTTATGTTTTTATCCGTTTTCATATGTTTTCGTTAGTATTTTTATGTTTTGATATATTTTATCTATTTTCATGCGTTTTAAATGTTTTCGTCTATTTTTATTACATTTTTTTCTTCTGTTTTAATACTTTTTTCGTCCATTTTATGTGGCTTTTTTATACGTTTTCTTAGGTTTTTATTTGTTTTCATATGTTTTTGATCATTTTCATTCGTTTCCGTTTTCTTACGTTTTTATTCATTTTCATCCGTTTTTATATGTTTCCGTCAGTTTTTTTACGTTTTGATACATTTTTATACGTTATATACACAAAAAAATAGACAAAAACAAATAAAAATGAATGAAAATGAATAAAAACGTAAGAAAATGTATAAAAAAACGGATAAAAACATATAGAAACGAATGAAAACAGTCAAAAACATATGAAATGGATAAAAACCTATGAAAACGTAAAAATAAGCGTATAAAAACGGACAAAAACTTATTAAAACAAAAAAAAATGTAAGAAAACCAGACGAAAACATATAAAACGGATAAAATATGAAAACAAGAAAACATATAAAACAGATGAAGCGGATAAAACATGTCAAAACGTGAAAAAGGAAACATATAAAATAGGAAGATGGAAAACGACAAAATGGATGAAATGTATGGACGAAATAAAACGGAAAATATAAAGGATGAAAATGTTGGAAAACGTATAATAACGGATGAAAACGTATAGAAACGAATGAAAACGGTCAAAACATATGAAAACGGATAAAAACATATGAAAACGTAAAAAAAGCGTATAAAAACGGATAAAGACGTATAAAAACAGATAAAGACGTATAAAAACAGACAAAAACGTAAGAAAACATATAAAACGGGTAAACACGTAAGAAAACATATAAAAACGGATGAAAGCGTATAAAAACGAATGTAATCATATAAAAGCGGATGAAAATGTAAAAAAAATGTATAAAAACGGACGAAAACGGAAAAAAACGTATAAAAACGTACGAAAACGGATAAACATGTATAAAAACGGATGAAAACGTATAACACGGAAGAAAAAGGATAAAAAACAAAGCTATAAGTCGAAAATTTTAAATTATAAACGGACGTTACAATAAAGGATAAACAAAGCAAAAACCGTTTACCAACAAGGGCTAAAGTGTAAATTATAACGGAAGAAACTTAACACCCGTTAACAAAAGGACCTTTCATGTTATTCTTTTGCCTCGAGAGGAACCATTCATGCAACTTTTAAGTTTGAGGGATGGTAAGTGAAACTTTTAACAAACCACAAGAACCATTTATGTAATTTACTCTACTATATATTCTGTATATAATACATGGCACAAGGGCCCGTTGCCCAACAACCTAAAATATTATTTCCATATATATCGGTGGCATAAACAGCCACGGTTTCATCTTGGTTCGGTTCATAGTTTTCTATATGACTTGCCGACATATTGAAGCTTCTAAACTTTTCTCCTCACATCTCCATCTTACAATAACATCGCCAACATTCGACCACCACAATCAATCAACTTCAAAAAATGGACATCAGTGAAGAGCAGAGAGCAATTAACAAGAAAGCCTTCAGCGAACTCTTCGAAACCAACGTAAACCGATTAGTTTCATTTCAATCAACCAACTTCAAAAATGGACATCACTTTCGTTTCAATCGATTAGTTTTTTTCCTAATAAATTATAACATTTATATTTTTTTTGTTAACAGGATCTGTTAGATGAGGATATCGGAAACATGATTCGCAACAAGCGCAACCGTTTGATCTTCCAGTTGTCTCATCTCTTTCGATCCGGAACCGAACATCTCGATTGAAGGTAGTTATACAACAATGACCTGAATTTATACATTTAATTGATTTCTTTATCATATGTTAAATATTGTCATTTACTTTATTAGCGAAATGTATAGATTTTTAAATATTATTAAAATATGTTATTGCCTGTTATATGTGTATTTGTGCTTCAATTTAGACTGGTAACATTGAATTGGAGTGAAAATTAGTGATTAGATGTTTGAAACTTATCTATATATCTCCACTGATGTCCATTCTCACTTGATATTGTTCCACTCCAGACACTTCTGCCACCTCCCCTCCGTCTTCAACAACTTTTCTTCCATCTCCATCAGAAATTACAGGCGCGTCTTGACAACGACAAGAAAAAGATAGTAAAGCAGAAATTCCAAGATGCTAGCACCGTTATTACCGTGGCCTGAATATTAGTCGCGTGCACGACCCTTTTATGGATCGGGTCGATTCCATCGAGAAAAAGGTGGCGACAGTTGCTCTTAATCTCTAAAATTGTTTGTAATTACTTTTATGTTTCATTGATTGTTTTAATTTTAGTTTTCCTTTTAATGATTTTCGTTGCCAGGAACCCTTTATGAACAACAACAGGCTGATTAAAAGGTATGAGTTTTTTGAATTAGTTTACAACCATTTTTTTCCGAATGGTGGGTTATATTATGGTCGAAGTAGTGATATGTGGTGGTGGTCAGGCTGACGACATGGGTGTTGAGCATTGTGGTACCGAGGCGAAGGTGTCTCACTATCTGCTGATTTGATGTAAGTTTACATTAACAAGTTGCATCCTTTATGATGTTAATGTTTTGTGCAGGTTTTATTGAGGAATCGAATGTTGTGGACTCACGTATTAGAGGTACTTCCATGTTTATTTTAAAAGTGTCTAACTTACATTTTGCTTGGTGATATAGGTTTTTTGCGTAGGTTGTTACATTTTTGGGTGGATGTAGTTCCATTTTTGGGTGGATGTAGTTCCACGGTTTGTCTATCACAAGTATGACTAATGAGCTTTTGCATATATATGATATATCTTAGCCTAAAAAGGGCAGTCACGCTAAAGCTTTAACTTCGATCTGAAAGTTTTTGTGAATGTTTATCGATTTGATGATTGAATGAAACTGGCGAACACGTTGTATCAAACAAGAAAGTCTTAGCTTCGACACGAAAGGTTTTGTAACTGTCTATCGATTTGATGATTGAATGAAACAGGCGAACAAGGTGTATCAAACAAGAAAGTCCTTCTCAAGAATGTAATGTTTCTCGATTTGACATTCCTGATGAAGTCAAGAGCATGTGAAATCAAGTTTCACAAAAAAAGTTTCGCTCCAGTTTACGTTACATGATGACAGTATTGGTAAGCATGTGAAGTTGACCAATTTATGCATATATCAAGATTGGATTTTGGACACATTTGAAAATTTGTTTCGTGGGTAACCCAAGTACATATTGAAATGTCAAATTACATGAACAGGTTATATTATAACATGTTACTTAGTCAACTCTGTCAATTACCTGTCTTTTTACGATGAAAAGTGTGTTACAATTCTGTGTCCTACTATGTTTGTGTGGTTCACATATAAGTTGCCAAGCCCTAGCGTCTGCCTCTTAGGTTGTGAACAGCAGCAGCCATGATGTAACCGAGCCTACTTTCTTACGACAATACCATCTGACTTCGCACTATCAATAATCCAAAAACATAGCAAATACCCCCGCCGCAACGCGGCGGGCTACTGCTCCTCGTTTAATACAAAGTTAACGCATACCATAAAAAATGGGGACGTATGTTTCGTGTCAGTATACGGATAAGTTGTAAGAAAATGCCCAAAACTTTTTATTGTTTTGTTTACTATAATCTTATTTTATTTATGCATTAATTTTCAAGTATTTAAGTATTGAATAGCACTTCACGAGTATTAGTCTCGCAATTTGATCTTCTTGGTGTCCTTGTTCTCTGGACTACATCCGGGATGGAGGAGGGTCATGTGTTAGAGCTTAGAAGTTCTATTTTCTAACATTGGTTTTTTTTTAACGGCGAGAAAAATATCAATGTTGCAAAAATCGTGAATCGGTAGTCGGGCGGTCGACCACCCTGTAGCGAGTAATCAGTCAAGTCGGGATTAATCGGATTGGTATTTCCTGCAATTTTTTGGTATTTCTGGAGACCAAACTAAAAATCTTAACCGATTCCAAGCCTGCAATATTTCCAAACCTCAATAAAAGGCTCAAATTCTGATTATGATGCTCATTGTGCGTTATAAA
This sequence comes from Chrysanthemum makinoi, assembly GCA_910596185.1. Lineage (NCBI taxonomy): Eukaryota > Viridiplantae > Streptophyta > Magnoliopsida > Asterales > Asteraceae > Chrysanthemum > Chrysanthemum makinoi. The sequence continues at coordinate 167,441,208 of OU343218.1, forward strand.
TGAAATATACGATCCCTAAATTAAGTAGAATGCCTAAATTATTTTTTTTTAAATGACCGATTTGACCGATTCGGCCGATTCAGCCCATTTTTTGACTGCTTAGTGTTGATTTTTTTCCTAGGCCGATTTTTCGACAGATTTTCAAAAATCAACAAGGTACTCGGCCGATTAACGATTAATCGGCGATTAATCGGCCAAGTTGACCGATTTTTGCAACATTGAAAAAAATATATAAAAAAACTAGCAAAGGCAGGCCGAGGGGGGTTATGGAGATGCATACGAACCATATGAACTTTTCTTGCGTAGTGAATGTCAAGTGTATCGATTTTTTCTAAAATGTACTTGTTCATTTCTTTGTGTTACAAGTCTTCTTTAGTTTTAAAAATATGCACCCGATTATGAACTTCTAGTGATGAGTCCACCCATAGAAAACTAGCAAGGAGATAGAGGAAAAAATTATAAAGAATTGTAGAGTGTCGTTCCAGGGTTATTAAGCCACTTAATCTAATTACAAATTTTCTTTCGGTATCTACAAATAAATAATAAAATCTAATTATAGGAAAAAAGCTTTATATTATTGACAATCAACAACCTTTTCACATATGTTTAATTAAAGTTTTCATCACATTGTTAGATTCACTAACTTGGGAGGGTTTTGAATAATTTTAGTTGGCGTGGCGATTACTCAGACCTCATAGATTAGGATCAACCATAAGATTGGACAACGTAATTATATATTGTTGAGTAAAAAATTACCATTCTTTCCTCAAATTTCTTTTCAATAATTATACAAACTCTATTCAAAGCCGATCCTAGTATCGGGCGAAACGGACGACGACCTAGGGCAACAAAAATTTTAGGGGCATCAAATTTGTCTCATGTTTGTTGCGGATCTATGTAGCAAATTTAGGGGCATCAGATTTAGGATGTTTGTAAGTGAAGAAAAAAGCAGAGGAGAAAAGAAATAGAAGATGAAGCCGAAGAAAAAGTGGGTTTGGGCGTGACACATCATAGGTGGCTACAATTTATCTTGTGATTATTTTGGTTCATATTTTCTTTTTCAATCTTCGGGCAAGTTACGGAGTAATAGACTATTGGTGTTCTTTTTATTCCACAACAAATAACATCCAACCATGTGGTTATCTTATACAACAATATACATTTGGCCTTGTGGTTTTTTGGTTAGGAAAGTTGGAGGTATAATCTTCTTCTTAAAAAGGAAGAAGAGAATAAAATTAATTATACATACTAAGAAAATGTTCTTCTATAAATGAATTCCAACTAGTTTTGTCTTTGAAGTCTTTATATTTAGATTCACTTTATGCTACAATGTATTTTTTGTTTCAATTATAGCATTCACTATTATTTACAGATTTTATTCAGAACGAGTATCATTCGAATTTATAATTATGATTTTACAACTTTTAGTCTTATTTAAGGGTAACCTCGATCCAAGAAATAATCTCGAAAAAATTAAGAGCTTTAACCGAAAAAACGAACAAGTAAAAAAAAAAAACTAGCCAATGGCTGAAGTAAGCATATAATCGTTTTTTGTTTGTTTGTGTTCAATTGCATTTTTTAATCAGTTCACCCATATCATAAAAAAACTCAGGATCGGTCCTGACTCTATTCATCTATTCATATGTAAATTGAATGGTTGATCCGTTAGGACACAAGTTCAACCACAGACAAATCACCTGAGAAACAAACCACATGTTTAATGTTGCAAAGGTGTACGTATTATAGCATCACGACCAGAGCATGCATGTGCACAAACACTAGCTTTTTGTAAAGAGATGGTATTATTTTCTAGTGGCATACTGTGACATATAGAATTGTGATCTTTAAACTGTGTACACTAAATGACTGGCAACATCCATTTGTAACTATTCCTAGGCTCCCAGACATATATAGTCCCGCAGTCCGTAATATTCTCACTTTTCTCCGCATTTATATATTTAACACACATGTCTTCATTTGCACCCCGAAAAATAGGAAGTTGATACTCCAAATCTTTTTCAGATCTAAAGTGGGGGCATACGATTTTGTTTGCTGTAATGAAAATTTTCTCTCTTATAATTGCATGTTGTTTGGTATCATTAGTTACAGAAACAAATTCGAAAACATAGATAAAGGGTTGAAGATTGTTTTACTAGCTACGTGATGCTACGTAAAATCCTCATAACAAAACTCTACACAATTAGGATGAAATGACAGTTAACTACAATGTAAGTAACATGTACATAGGAGTCGATTTTAAGTGACATAACAAGTTAACAACGTTGTTTCTTCCATGCAGACAACTTATATATGTTCCGGTTTCCATGATTCATCTAGGCCGGTCGTAGTGGATGTCTCTAACTTGGCATGTCGCATCGACCCATTATTCAAGGGATGTGTTTGGACAGGCGTGTGTTTAGTCACTAGATCTCTCTCTGACATCATATCACCTTTTGGGTCGTTTTTCACAACAAAATATGATCGTGAAACGAGCACCTTAGAATAAAAATCAAATGGAAGGACATTTAGTAGACGTATGTGTCAGGAAATTTCTTTTTTAAGGAATTTCTTATCGAATGAGATGTCATCGAGTTGCTTTTTTTTTCTCATGCGCGTGTATGGATAAGTAATATGCGAGTGACAACACATATTACATCATCTTTAGATAAAAGATGTTTGCTACAAAAAGTGAATGTATATATGAGGATTCCAACTCCTAAAACTCTTATTTTCTACTGAACCAATCGTTATATATAATCCAATAAATGAGTTTAAAAATGTGTGAAAACTCAACGAAACTAAAGATTTTGAGAGAAAGCATGTTTTGGTCAAAGACCTAATCGACCTTTGGAGATATTAAAAGATGAACTGATCACCAAAAAATGTTCCCACAAGGCTAAGCTTTGCTTGATGGGATGATTAGTTGATAACCTTTTCCTTTAGACTAGGAGATCTACTATCATATACTCCCTCCGTCTCATATTTATTGTCCATATTTCTTTTTATGAATTATCAAATTAATTGTCCACTTTCTCATTTTAGTAAAAAAAAGAATATAATGAAGGAATATTCCATTTCAGTGGTTGAGAGTTATAATGGTCTCACTTTTATTATTTTTTTTGCTTCTTGTTTCCTAACAATAATTTTAAGACGGAGGGAGTATTAAGGTGCTGTTTGTTTATTAAGATGCTCTGAATCTGAATAAGAATCTGAATCTGATTCGCACATCTGCATCTGAATCTAAAGCATAAATGTCGAATCAATACAATAAGATCTGTTTGTTTTTCATTTTAAAATGTCTGATTGATAGATGTTTGTTTGTATTAACGTCGACAACGCTATTATACACCAGGTATCCAACACAATATATACATATACATACACCTGTTATAAATTTATATACACAAAAATAAGATAAATACATACACCTATTACGTAGTTTACCAAATAATTACAACCTTTAGAAGCATAGACCCACTGTAAATTGTTGCCAGCTAGTACAACTACATATTGACATAATCCCATTTACAAACTAAAATAAAATTGAGGCATAGACCGACTGTAAGTTCATATCCTTGAACTTTATTCTCACAAGTTGCTACCATAATCAGTACACTGCTTGTTGATTTGCATACACATACCGTTTATCATTTTTCCAGCAACAACTACAAACTTAACAGGCATAGATTATCCGGTTAAATGGTTCAAATAAAAGATGAAAAAGAAGAAGAAAACATTGTCTTTGGATTTTCTAGGCAACGTGATAGGTGGTTAAGGATGTGTATGTTACTGGGATTTGCATGAAGATCTATAGAAAATGTTTTTATGAGTTTGTGATAGAAAAAATTCGCTGGTATGTAGGTCTTTTTCTTTTTGTGAGGTGTGGAAGAAGCAAGGTGTCTTTGAGACAAGGATGATGTCACGTTCTTTTATTTTTTGAAAGTTCAGAGGCATTAAGAGTGCCCTTTCAAGTCTGGTCCAACAAGATGTTGTAGCCTCTGTCCGTATCTGAATAAAGAAAAAAAAAAAACAAACCCTCCTTTTGGCGTTTTCCTCTGAGCGAACCAGATGTCAGAGCCATTCAGATCCTAATTAAAGATGAACTGATCCCCAAAAAAATGTTCCGGCAAAGCTAAGCTTTGCTTGATGGGGCGTTTTCCTTTGAGCGAACCAGATGTCAAAGACATTCAGATCCTAATAAAAGATGAACTGGTCACCAAAAAAATGTTCCTACAAAGCTAAGCTTTGCTTGATGGGATGATTAGTTGATAACCTTCTCCTTTAGATTAGGAGATCGACTACCATATATAAATTTTTGAGTAAATTACATAAATCATCCTTGTGGTTAGGCTAAAATTGCATGTTTGGTCCTAAGACGCAATTAATTACACCAATGGTCCTTGTGGTTGTCTAAATTGGGGAAAGTTAATGGTAGGGGGAATTTTGTCACTTCACATGCAATATACCTTAGGGACCATACTTGCAACATCTATTTTTTGTTCCAAATGGATTTTTTCCCTTTCTCAATTAACCAACTCCTCCAGCATCTCTTCCCAAGAACATCATTCATGTTCATCATCATCTGAAGCTCCCAAAATAAAAATGAAAAGTCAAGCTCAATCCCTAAATCAAACTTAAATCCAAACATAAACCTTAAAAAAATCAAAATTCAAACCTAAACCCTGAATCAAAACTTAAATCCGAACAAACCCCTTAATCGAATTTCAAACCAATCCAAACCCCTGAATCGAACACACATACACATTTTTTCAGACATATAAAACAACCATGACACACTTAAGTGACAAATCTTCCTGCGGAGCAAAAGACTTGTCTGTTTCACTACAACAGTCAATAGCTTGACTGTGCAACTAACAGGGGCTACATTGATGTTAACTAACATAAGAGCTTGATTGTCTCTTAGAAGAGCATGCAACTAAAGAAATTATTAACATATAACTTCTGCAGATATTAGAACTATTGTACTAACACATTTCATACAGATATGTAAACAACCATGGCACACTTCAAAATTTGAACATGTCTTTCAACAATGTGAAACAAAACACTTGTCTATTTCACTACAAATTTCAATAGCTTGACTGCACAATAACAATGTATTACTATTTTTTTTTTGTTTTGTGCAACGGTGAAAATATATTATCTCAAAAACAAAATACATGATAAGTATCCAAATCATTCCTAGTGACATACCACAACAACAGAAATTGGAGCTAAAACCAAACATACAACATGCTACTCAAAGACCAACATACAAGCAGTAAATACAACAAGCAGCAGCGACCAATTCACCAATTCATTTCTACATTCATTTTTTGAAAATTCCAGTAATTATATTCATGTCCACCTTCCTAAAATAGGGCACTCAGTGTTCCGTTTATCTTGCCATCGTTCCTTGTAGTGCTCAAACATTCTGAGTGGCCATATCTTTGTTTCCTTAATGGTAAGTATCCTTTTATTATTAACAAACTTATCAACAAGATCTTCCTCCTTCTGCTAAAGTAGGATTATATCATGCATTCTCTCATATTCTTCTAACAAAACATCATATTGGTTTTTAGTTGTGAAGTTAGCAATATCCAGTAATCATCAAACACTTCTTCTACAATTTCATTCTGAACATTATCATTTCCTGCCTCCTTAGTACCATTCACTTTAGTCCATTGCTCCTTAAAGTATATCTTCATGTCATTACTCCAATTATCCATCTCTTTATCACTTGGGTGCTTCTTCTTATTCAGGAAGTTATCCACAACCTTCTGGTTTTGTGGAGATATCAAATTAGGGAATTTATTCTCATATTCATTTTACAGCACTACATATCTATTTGAATTGTTTCTCAGTGATTCCATATTTTCTATACTAGTGCTCCTTACTTTATTCTTCCCATTTAACTTGTTATGTATCTCAGTGGATCCAATATTTGCAGTTTTGTACTGTCTCTTAGAAGATCCAACATCAGTAGTTTTGTTCTTCCGCTCAGAAGATCCAACATCTGCAGTTTTGTTCTCCTCTTTATCATCCTCATTATTTGTCTGATTTCCACCATTTTGTACCTCATATTGCTCTCCTATATTCATTTTACTTATATTCTTTGGTTGATACTTCATTTCAACTATTTTTTATACCCTTTAACTGCAACAAAAGTCTTCTTGTTGGCCTTTACAGTGACAAATCCTTCATTATCACCATTACTGTTATTCTTTTTCTTTTTCAGTTCCATTTCAGCTTTAGTTCTGGTTCTCTAGTTGCTTTTAATCAGACTATGACCAAACACCCTGCAGTGATTACAAGCTCTTGGTTTCCAAGGATACTCAACCTGCAAAGTATTAGTCCTTGTCTTTTTCTTATCTTCATCACAATATTGTATTTCAATATAATCCTGACAGCCTTGTGTTGCACATATTTCAATTAAAACCCTAGCATACTCAAACCTTTCCAAACCTCAATAAAAGGCTCAAATTTTGATTATGATGCTCATTGTGCGTTATAAATGAAATATACGATCCCTAAATTAAGTAGAATGCCTAATTTTTTTTAAATGACCGATTTGACCGATTTGGCCGATTTTTGACCGATTCGGCCGATTAATCGGCCGATTCAGCCCATTTTTTGACTGCTTAGTGTTGATTTTTTTCCTAGGCCGATTTTTCGACCGATTTTCAAAAATCAACAAGGTACTCGGCCGATTAACGATTAATCGGCGATTAATCGGCTGACCGATTTTTGCAACATTGAAAAAAATATATAAAAAAACTAGCAAAGGCAGGCCGAGGGGGGTTATGGAGATGCATACGAAGCATATGAACTTTTCTTGCGTAGTGAATGTCAAGTGTATCGATTTTTTCTAAAATGTACTTGTTCATTTCTTTGTGTTACAAGTCTTCTTTAGTTTTAAAAATATGCACCTGATTATGAACTTTTAGTGATGAGTCCACCCATAGAAAACTAGCAAGGAGATAGAGGAAAAAATTATAAAGAATTGTAGAGTGTCGTTCCAGGGTTATTAAGCCACTTAATCTAATTACAAATTTTCTTTCGGTATCTACAAATAAATAATAAAATCTAATTATAGGAAAAAAGCTTTATATTATTGACAATCAACAACCTTTTCACATATGTTTAATTAAAGTTTTCATCACATTGTTAGATTCACTAACTTGGGAGGGTTTTGAATAATTTTAGTTGGCGTGGCGATTACTCAGACCTCATAGATTAGGATCAACCATAAGATTGGACAACGTAATTATATATTGTTGAGTAAAAAATTACCATTCTTTCCTCAAATTTCTTTTCAATAATTATACAAACTCTATTCAAAGCCGATCCTAGTATCGGGCGAAACGGACGACGACCTAGGGCAACAAAAATTTTAGGGGCATCAAATTTGTCTCATGTTTGTTGCGGATCTATGTAGCAAATTTAGGGGCATCAGATTTAGGATGTTTGTAAGTGAAGAAAAAAGCAGAGGAGAAAAGAAATAGAAGATGAAGCCGAAGAAAAAGTGGGTTTGGGCGTGACACATCATAGGTGGCTACAATTTATCTTGTGATTATTTTGGTTCATATTTTCTTTTTCAATCTTCGGGCAAGTTACGGAGTAATAGACTATTGGTGTTCTTTTTGTTCCACAACAAATAACATCCAACCATGTGGTTATCTTATACAACAATATACATTTGGCCTTGTGGTTTTTTGGTTAGGAAAGTTGGAGGTATAATCTTCTTCTTAAAAAGGAAGAAGAGAATAAAATTAATTATACATACTAAGAAAATGTTCTTCTATAAATGAATTCCAACTAGTTTTGTCTTTGAAGTCTTTATATTTAGATTCACTTTATGCTACAATGTATTTTTTGTTTCAATTATAGCATTCACTATTATTTACAGATTTTATTCAGAACGAGTATCATTCGAATTTATAATTATGATTTTACAACTTTTAGTCTTATTTAAGGGTAACCTCGATCCAAGAAATAATCTCGAAAAAATTAAGAGCTTTAACCAGAAAAACGAACAAGTAAAAAAAAAAAAAAAACTAGCCACGAAGCGAAGTAAGCATATAATCGTTTTTTGTTTGTTTGTGTTCAATTGCATTTTTTAATCAGTTCACCCATATCATAAAAAAACTCAGGATCGGTCCTGACTCTATTCATCTATTCATATGTAAATTGAATGGTTGATCCGTTAGGACACAAGTTCAACCACAGACAAATCACCTGAGAAACAAACCACATGTTTAATGTTGCAAAGGTGTACGTATTATAGCATCACGACCAGAGCATGCATGTGCACAAACACTAGCTTTTTGTAAAGAGATGGTATTATTTTCTAGTGGCATACTGTGACATATAGAATTGTGATCTTTAAACTGTGTACACTAAATGACTGGCGACATCCATTTGTAACTATTCCTAGGCTCCCAGACATATATAGTCCCGCAGTCCGTAATATTCTCACTTTTCTCCGCATTTATATATTTAACACACATGTCTTCATTTGCACCCCGAAAAATAGGAAGTTGATACTCCAAATCTTTTTCAGATCTAAAGTGGGGGCATACGATTTTGTTTGCTGTAATGAAAATTTTCTCTCTTATAATTGCATGTTGTTTGGTATCATTAGTTACAGAAACAAATTCGAAAACATAGATAAAGGGTTGAAGATTGTTTTACTAGCTACGTGATGCTACGTAAAATCCTCATAACAAAACTCTACACAATTAGGATGAAATGACAGTTAACTACAATGTAAGTAACATGTACATAGGAGTCGATTTTAAGTGACATAACAAGTTAACAACGTTGTTTCTTCCATGCAGACAACTTATATATGTTCCGGTTTCCATGATTCATCTAGGCCGGTCGTAGTGGATGTCGCTAACTTGGCATGTCGCATCGACCCATTATTCAAGGGATGTGTTTGGACAGGCGTGTGTTTAGTCACTAGATCTCTCTCTGACATCATATCACCTTTTGGGTCGTTTTTCACAACAAAATATGATCGTGAAACGAGCACCTTAGAATAAAAATCAAATGGAAGGACATTTAGTAGACGTATGTGTCAGGAAATTTCTTTTTTAAGGAATTTCTTATCGAATGAGATGTCATCGAGTTGCTTTTTTTTTCTCATGCGCGTGTATGGATAAATAATATGCGAGTGACAACACATATTACATCATCTTTAGATAAAAGATGTTTGCTACAAAAAGTGAATGTATATATGAGGATTCCAACTCCTAAAACTCTTATTTTCTACTGAACCAATCGTTATATATAATCCAATAAATGAGTTTAAAAATGTGTGAAAACTCAACGAAACTAAAGATTTTGAGAGAAAGCATGTTTTGGTCAAAGACCTAATCGACCTTTGGAGATATTAAAAGATGAACTCATCACCAAAAAATGTTCCCACAAGGCTAAGCTTTGCTTGATGGGATGATTAGTTGATAACCTCTTCCTTTAGACTAGGAGATCTACTATCATATACTCCCTCCGTCTCATATTTATTTTCTATATTTCCTTTTATAAATGTATCAAATTAATTGTCCACTTTCTAATTTTAGTAAAAAAAAGAATATAATGAAGGAATATTACATTTCAGTGGTTGAGAGTTATAATGGTCTCACTTTTATTAATTTTTGTGCTTCTTGTTTCCTAACAATAATTTTGAGACGTAGGGAGTATTAAGGTGCTGTTTGTTTATTAAGATGCTCTGAATCTGAATAAGAATCTGAATCTGATTCGCACATCTGCATCTGAATCTAAAGCGTAAATGTCTGAATCTGAATACAATAAGACTGTTTGTTTTTCATTTTAAAATGTCTGATTGATAGATGTTTGTTTGTATTAACGACGACAACGCTATTATACACCAGGTATCCAACACAATATATACATATACATACACCTATTATAAATTTATATACACAAAAATAAGATAAATACATACACCTATTACGTAGTTTACCAAATAATTACAACCTTTAGAAGCATAGACCCACTGTAAATTGTTGCCAGCTAGTACAACTACATATTGACATAATTCCATTTACAAACTAAAATAAAATTGAGGCATAGACCGACTGTAAGTTCATATCCTTGAACTTTATTCTCACAAGTTGCTACCATAATCAGTACACTGCTTGTTGATTTGCATACACAATCCGTTTATCATTTTTCCAGCAACAGTTACAAACTTAACAGGCATAGATTATCCGGTTAAATGGTTCAAATAAAAGATGAAAAAGAAGAAGAAAACATTGTCTTTGGATTTTCTAGGCAACGTGATAGGTGGTTAAGGATGTGTATGTTACTGGGATTTGCATGAAGATCTATAGAAAATGTTTTTATGAGTTTGTGATAGAAAAAATTCGCTAGTATGTAGGTCTTTTTCTTTTTGTGAGGTGTGGAAGAAGCAAGGTGTCTTTGAGACAAGGATGATGTCACGTTCTTTTATTTTTTGAAAGTTCAGAGGGATTAAGAGTGCCCTTTCAAGTCTGGTCCAACAAGATGTTGTAGCCTCTGTCCGTATCTGAATAAAGAAAAAAAAAAACAAACCCTCCTTTTGGCGTTTTCCTCTGAGCGAACCAGATGTCAGAGCCATTCAGATCCTAATTAAAGATGAACTGATCCCAAAAAAAATGTTCCGACAAAGCTAAGCTTTGCATGATGGGGCGTTTTCCTTTGAGCGAACCAGATGTCAAAGACATTCAGATCCTAATAAAAGATGAACTGGTCACCAAAAATATGTTCCTACAAAGCTAAGCTTTGCTTGATGGGATGATTAGTTGATAACCTTCTCCTTTAGATTAGGAGATCGACTACCATATATAAATTTTTGAGTAAATTAAATAAATCATCCTTGTGGTTAGGCTAAAATTGCATGTTTGGTCCTAAGACGCAATTAATTACACCAATGGTCCTTGTGGTTGTCTAAATTGGGGAAAGTTAATGGTAGGGGGAATTTTGTCACTTCACATGCAATATACCTTAGGGACCATACTTGCAACACCTTTTTTTTTCCAAATGGATTTTTTCCCTTTCTCAATTAACCAACTCCTTCACCATCTCTTCCCAAGATCATCATTCATGTTCATCATCATCTGAAGCTCCCAAAATAAAAATGAAAAGTCAAGCTCAATCCCTAAATCAAACTTAAATCCAAACATAAACCTTAAAAAAATCAAAATTCAAACCTAAACCCTGAATCAAAACTTAAATCCGAACAAACCCCTTAATCAAATTTCAAACCAATCCAAACCCCTGAATCGAACACACATACACATTTTTTCAGACATATAAAACAACCATGACACACTTAAGTGACAAATCTTCCTGCGGAGCAAAAGACTTGTCTGTTTCACTACAACAGTCAATAGCTTGACTGTGCAACTAACAGGTGCTACATCGATGTTAACTAACATAAGAGCTTGGTTGTCTCTTAGAAGAGCATGCAACAAAAGAAATTATTAACATATAACTTCTGCAGATATTAGAACTATTGAACTAACACATTTCATACAGATATGTAAACAACCATGGCACACTTCAAAATTTGAACATGTCTTTCAACAATGTGAAACAAAACACTTGTCTATTTCACTACAAATTTCAATAGCTTGACTGCACAATAACCATGTATTACTATTTTTTTTTGTTTTGTGCAACGGTGAATATATATTATCTCAAAAACAAAATAGATGATAAGTATCCAAATCATTCCTAGTGACATACCACAACAACAGAAATTGGAGCTAAAACCAAACATACAACATGCTACTCAAAGACCAACATACAAGCAGTAAATACAACAAGCAGCAGCGACCAATTCACCAATTCATTTCTACATTCATTTTTTGAAAATTCCAGTAATTATATTCATGTCCACCTTCCTAAAATAGGGCACTCAGTGTTCCGTTTATCTTGCCATCGTTCCTTGTAGTGCTCAAACATTCTGAGTGGCCATATCTTTGTTTCCTTAATGGTAAGTATCCTTTTATTATTAACAAACTTATCAACAAGATCTTCCTCCTTCTGCTAAAGTAGGATTATATCATGCATTCTCTCATATTCTTCTAACAAAACATCATATTGGTTTTTAGTTGTGAAGTTAGCAATATCTGAGTAATCATCAAACACTTCTTCTACAATTTCATTCTGAACATTATCATTTCCTGCCTCCTTAGTACCATTCACTTTAGTCCATTGCTCCTTAAAGTATATCTTCATGTCATTACTCCAATTATCCATCTCTTTATCACTTGGGTGCTTCTTCTTATTCAGGAAGTTATCCACAACCTTCTGGTTTTGTGGAGATATCAAATTAGGGAATTTATTCTCATATTCATTTTACAGCACTACATATCTATTTGAATTGTTTCTCAGTGATTCCATATTTTCTATACTAGTGCTCCTTACTTTATTCTTCCCATTTAACTTGTTATGTATCTCAGTGGATCCAATATTTGCAGTTTTGTACTGTCTCTTAGAAGATCCAACATCAGTAGTTTTGTTCTGCCGCTCAGAAGATCCAACATCTGCAGTTTTGTTCTCCTCTTTATCATCCTCATTATTTGTCTGATTTCCACCATTTTGTACCTCATATTGCTCTCCTATATTCATTTTACTTATATTCTTTGGTTGATACTTCATTTCAACTATTTTTTATACCCTTTAACTGCAGCAAAAGTCTTCTTGTTGGCCTTTACAGTGACAAATCCTTCATTATCACCATTACTGTTATTCTTTTTCTTTTTCAGTTCCATTTCAGCTTTAGTTCTGGTTCTCTAGTTGCTATTAATCAGACTATGACCCAACAACTTGTAATTGCAGTGATTACAAGTTGTTGGTTTCCAAGGATACTCAACCTGCAAAGTATTAGTCCTTGTCTTTTTCTTATCTTCATCACAATATTGTATTTCAATATAATCCTGACAGCCTTGTGTTGCACATATTTCAATTAAAACCCTAGCATACCCAAACCTTTCCGCACCTTGATAGCACATTTTTGTAGTAGTTGCATCCATAATCACATGTCTACCCAAGCTACTTGCAAGAGTGCTTATGCCTTTTGGAGTCCAAGCTTCCACAGGTTTGTTCAACCCAAACAGGCAAGACATTAGGCTCTCTTTTCTCTATGTTCACTTCAAGGTCCCATTGTTGAACAATCATAGGCTTATTGTTAAGATCTAGGGTCCATTTTCCACTACTAACTGCATACCCTCTTCACTCTTGAATTTGAAAAAAAATAGAAACCATGGCTATTCATGAACACTTTTTCCAAACCATGTCTTCCCCACATCCTCCTAACATTATACTTAACCTCAACTAAGGCCATTTGAGTTCCAACAAAATATCCACATACAATATTCTCCCATTTTTTGCACCCTTCTCTCATCATTTCCTCTTTGAATATTACAAGATAATCACCCTTTTCATTATGGTCAGGAGGCACAAAGTCTAACTTATTGCTAAACATATCACCATTGCTACTAACAATTTTAGCAAAGCTATTATGAGTATCATTCTTAGATGCATAATGACTCTTAACTTCCTCATTAGCATTACTTAAGCTCTTGGATGCATTACTAGTAATATTCAAATTATGCTCACTATTGAAACATGTACTACTATTCCGTGAATTAGGAAAAATAGGACTTACAAAGCTATTATCTTTTGCAACATTCTCATTCATCTTTTGCATAACATTCTTCTCCCCATGGCTACTCTGTCTCATATTCCCCTTGTCATATCTAGCTTCAGTGTTTGGAATATCTATACTTCTACTTCCACTATTACCAGTATTCCCAAACACTCCCTTATCCACCTCATGATTCACCTCCATACCACCACCTTTGTTCTCCTTACAACCACCACTATCAGTATTTTCATTCTAGATTTTTTCTTTGTCCTTTCCAACCTTACCTACATCAATTCCCAAATATGTAGTATTCATCCTACTCCTTTGCCTAACAGTAGTAATAACATGATCCTCGAATTTTGCGGGAACTCTTAATCATCTGTTAGATGATCTTAGCTTCTTAGAAATTTCAACTAACAAATAAAAGTACTCATATAGAGCATACTATTGAAATTCCAGAGCAAATTGATATTTATTACAAATTAAGTCAAAATTGAAAAAATTGGATTTGTGGAAATGTATAACTAGTGGATGAAAATCAGTAAAAGTTATGCTGCAGTGTGCGAAATAAAATTTTTAATCAATTTGTCAGATTAGAATTTAGAGAAACATAAAAAAAAGGCTGGTAATGAAGGTTTTAAATGGTTTTTAATTGTGAGGAAAGGTGGGAGTGTTACTTTGAGGGGAGAGAATTATTACTGTCGATGTTGCCTAACACTAGAGAATGGTTTTGTTTCCTTAAAAAAGCATGAAAAAAAGAAACTATTAACATATAATTTTGCAGAAATCAGAATTGCTAAACACATTACTTTGACCATTATGGTGACTCGACCAAGATGAAGCCAATCTCGTAATCCAAGAAGCTCATAGATGAAATCTTTGGAATTTTGGGCTTCTGCAGATTGGAGAACCAAACGCTTGATCTTCTGCTATCTCCTCCATCTCAGAGATCATGAATGGATTATCCTCCTGAAAATTATACATTAAAGAAAGGTTATTTAAAATTAACACAAGACAGACCTTAATCAATTAATGCAGCGACCCATTTAACATTGCCAAAATCAACAAGCTTACTCAATGGAAGCCATACTTACTAATGTGCAGCTGAGACTTTAATGATTAGCTCGTTACCGACCCGATTGCAATGTAGAATTACTGCACTTACCCATAATACACTATTTGACATCAGTTAAAACTCATAGATTAGTTTGGTTATGTTGTAATGGGTCGATGGTGTTTCAGGCCGTGACCAAAGACACTAGCATTATGTCTAGACAACCGATACATGCATAAGTAAATCAAAACTCAATACAGATAGTTCAAATAATGATCAAACCAGCAGTTAACTCTAAAAAAATGTTACTGGAAACTTGATTATGACTAATCAAAACTTGATCATTCAAATTTTTATCTAAGAGTAAAATTTTTCATATATGTAAAGTAAAAAAGAGAGTAAAAAAATGAGGCTCGGATCTGTTTATACAAAGAGAACAAGTGGATTGATCCGCCATGGCAACAACACTCAGAGGTTGCCCAACCAAGATGCAAGATCATCTCTAAAACATGCCCCTCATTTAACACCAGTGGTTCGGTTTGAAATTCAATTCAGGGGTTTGGTTTGGTTTGAAATTCGATTCAGGGTTTAGGTTTGAATTTCGATTTTGGTTTAAGGTTTACGTTTGGATTTAAGTTTGATTTAGGGATTGATCTTGAGTTTTCATTTTGATTTTAGGGCTTCAAACGATGATGAACATTAATGATGTTCTAGGAAAGTGATGGTGGAGGGGTTGGTTAATTGAAACAAAAGGAAAAAGTATCCATTTAGAACCAAAAAAGGTGTTGTAAGTATGGTCCCTGAAGTATATTGCATGTGAAGTGACAAAATTACCCCTACCGTTAACTTCCAATTGGATGAAAAATTGGTCAAAGGATCGGTCAACCCAATTTGAACAACCACAAGGACTATTGATGTAATTAATTGCGTTTTAAGACCAAAACATGCAACTTTGTGTCAACCACTAAGACCATTTACGTAATTTACTCTTAGGATTTTTGTTTTTGCATTTCATGTCTAAAAGACACGATCTTCAGACTATTGAATTCAAATTTAAGTACTCGAATTCCTAATAATATTTGGCTGATTATAACCACATAGTTCCATCATTATTCACTCATAAAAAACGCATTATCTCTCACTTCTCTCATTAAAAAATTAGGAAAAAATTTAGGGTTTTGGTCAAAATCTTCGATAATCCTAATTTCCGATCAAAATATTCGATAATCTACTCGAAAAAGATGAATTCTAATCATAAGTTTTTTGATTATTCATCAATTACTCGATTAACACTTACTTTATTCATAAAGAATCAAAGTTTAACAAAAAAATAATTTTTTAGAACCTACAAGAAAGAGTAGTAGATTAATTGCACTTTGAAAATTTACAAAGACAAAGTAATGATGAACCTGAAGAAGAATGAAAATGAAGTTGAAGAAGTAACATTATTGTCAACTTTTAATTTGTTTTCTTTTTTTTTATTTCCTTTTTTTTTTGTCAAATTCATTAAAAGTTCTCATTTTTATTTGTTTTTTGTCAAATTGATAAAAGGTTTTGATTTTTATTAAAAATTTTGAATTTTATTTGTTTTTTTGTCAAATTGATAAAAAGTTTTGATTTTTATTTGTTTTTTTGTCAAATTGATAAAAATTTTTGAATTTTATTTATTTTCAAATTCATAAAAAGTTTTGATTATTATTTGTTTTTTGTCAAATTGATAAAATTGTTTTTATATCATTTGTTTTTTTTTTGTCAAATTGATAAAAAGTTTTGATTTTTGTTAACGCTAATTTTATACATGCAGAAGTATGTTTATCAGTTATTATTCATCACTAATATCCAACAATAGTTATATTTTTTTTTGAACAAACAATAGTTATATTGTTTATCATGTTTTGTTCATTAGTTATTTGGCGAGTTATTGTTGAATATTAGGTTGTTTTGTGATTAGTTAGTGTCAGTTGTTCATCTCATTTTTATCATAAAATTGTGTTGATCAGTTATTGTTTAGGATGTGGTTGTTTTGTTCATCAGTTATTGATTGTGTTCATCATTTATTGTTAAGTATTAGGTTATTTTGTTCATCATTTAGTCATTTATTGATCATCAAATATTTCATGATAAGTTATTTTCGAGTGTCAGGTTACTTTATTTATCAGTCATTGTTTTGTTCATTAGTTACTGTTACTCAAATTTTTAGTTTACTTTTTAATTTATCGCTGTTTTGTTCATCAGTTATTGATTTGTTCACTAGTTGTTGATTTAGTATTAGGTAGTTTTGTTCATCAGTTATTGATTTAGTATTAGGTGGTTTTGTTCATCAGTTATTGATTTAGTATTAGGTGACTTTGTTCATCAGTTATTGATTTAATTATGTGGTTTTGTTCATCAGAATTATGTTCACCAGTTATTGATTTGTTATTATTTAGTATCAGGTTTTTTTGTTCGTCAGTTATTGATTTGTTCATCAGTTATTGATTTAGTATTAGGTGGTTTTGTTCATTAGTTATTGATTTAGTATTAGGCTGTTTTGTTCATCAGTTATATATTTAGTATTAGTCGATTTTGTTCATCAGTTATTGATTTAGTAATATGTGATTTTGTTCATCAGTTATTAATTTAGTATTAGGTGATTTTGTTCATCAGTTATTTCTTGAAGTCAACCATGCTAGATCCGCAACTAATTCAATACACTTGAAGTCAACCATGCACATTAAAAAAGGTGTTACCAACTTTCATGAGCTTCATCAACCAAATTTCTCACAGCCTCTATATCATAATCTAAATATCCCGTGATACCATCAAATGCACCCAACACTGCCCCCAAGAAACAAAAAGGTGCATCCATTTCCAGCTCATTAAACTTGCCAAAGTAGTTCAGCAAGATGAAGCTGCTGCTATATCAGCTAAATTTAAGACTGTTCAAGATACATCAGAAAAACAAGTTAAAAAAGATGTGGCTTTGCCTAATGTTCAAACCGAGATCCAGAAATCCGTTGAGAACGAAAGCGCAAAACAGTGCCAATAAGAACTTTGTTTCTTGTTGTCTGTTTGATATAGTGTGCATTTTTTGTAGGATATGTAACTTTATATCTTGATGTTTGTTCAGTGTTGTATACAGTTTTGTTAGGAATGGTCAGATAGCTTACATTCAAGTTTATGAAATCAATAGCTAGATGTTTATTTTATCCATGGTACTTCTCTCTATTTTCTGTACCGGTTCTTGTCTTCTGGTCTGCAATGCCAAATGTTGATTTGCAGTTTAGATTCAGAAAATTGCCTAGTTATACCTCGTCAATATTTTTTTTATTGGTGTGCGGTTCCAGAGTAAACATTGCCCGTATATTCGGTGGTGGGATTTGGCGGTTGGATTTTAGTGGTGAACAAAGGTGAGGGTGATGAACATATTATATAACAAAAACTTCTTCATTAACTAATATATTGAACTAAATAAACTGATTAACATATAATAAAATTGATCATTACGGAATGAAAAGATAATTAAAAAAAACCAATTTTTGAATATTACATTAATAAAATGATTATGATGAATTGTGGTACAAAAACTAATGCATTTAACGCAATTTTAACACCAAAAATTTAAGCCAGACATTTCATTAAATATTTTGTGTGCAACAAGTATGACCAAAACGCTATCTTTAACGTGCAATATCTCACTCATATCATTTCGGATTTGAGTGATTCAAATATCTGGGTAAAGAGTGAATGAACATCTATAACTTTCATGTTTTAAGTTTTTCACGATTCGACATTTATGATGGTAAAAAATAGGGTCGAAAATGCTACAAAAATTAACATCAATTTGATATGTAAAAAAACAGTTTCAAAATTTTTAACAAATTTTATACCAAATTAAAGAGGATTAATTTAGAAATTATGGTGAAAGCGGTTTTTTCTAAAACTTTGTCGTATAAGAGTTATATGCGATTAAAGTTTGAGGTGGAAAAGCAACATTGAGTAAAATGAGGAAATCACCCCTCGGCGGATATTTTGTATAATTTAGAGTGAGGGACACGTGTCGCTATATGAATGGCTTTCTACACATTTTAATTTTAACTATATTTCTAATTGATCCGGTACCATGGGTGACTTGTGTATACATTATCCCATTCTTTCTACAAATTTTAATTATTTTGTTTCCTATTTATTGTCCAAAAGTTTCAGAATTTTTTTCTTGAAATTGAAATAACTTATTATTCCACTAATGTTACATGCAAACGATTACTCCGTACAAGTTACGGGGTTTTAATATAGACTAGTTTAATCTATAAAGAAGACTGTTTAATTACTTAACTATATATACGGCTAAAATTGAGTTTCACAAATATGGTATATCAAGTATTTATGAATAAACATACAAAAGTAATTCCTGGACCGTACTTCCATGAACGGTGCCCATGTTTCGCTTCACATGCATGGTTTTCAGGCCTATTTATTTCATGTCTTTTTGTAGCCATAGTTTCCACTCAAACGAAATGAAATGCATTTGGCAATGCAACTTATAGTATACTTGCAATAAAGAGAAATTTTTTTAAATGAACACTTTCTCTAGTACTTTACACATATAAACCACGCTCATATAATTTTTTAAAATGAACTTTTCAATATTCGACGTTAGATTGGTATCGTAATCGTTTTAAACCGTATCACATTCGCGGGCGTGTCCTGGCGTGATGCGTGTTGCTTGGCGTGGCTCGTGGGAGGCCCACTGGCGTGATGCGATGTTCTTTGGGCGTGGGGAGGCCTGGCGTGGCCACTGGCGCTGGGGGACTAGGTCTGTTGAATGCTTGGAGATGAGTAGGAAGATGGTGGAAGTTGAAGATGGTGAGCTAGGTTTGAAGAACGCAGCAGGATATCCCGCCTAAAGTGAAAGACGTGATAAAGATGAGAATCAAAGGCCGGTGGCTAGATGAGAATCAAAGGCATCTTCAGGAATAATTTGGAACTCATTTACTGAACTTGAAGAACCCGAGCTAAAAAAGATCCTTCAATACTTCCTGCTCCATTTATGATTGTGACATCTCATATGTTTATAAAGTGTGGTATGTGGGGTAATGGAAAGGGACACATTTTGATCATTCTCGTAAAAACCATAAGAAAAGTGTTCAGTTTAGTAATATGAGTATGTATACGGTTCACTTTTGTAATTTGCTTTGCAATAAATGCATTCTAACATTGTGTTTAGTAAAAATGCTACGCGTGTTTGAATAGACAAATTGGCAATGGTGATATGTATGACAATGGAAAGTTTGTCGAATTGTCGGGTCAAATTGGATTGAATCATAATGAAGCCTGCCAAGAAAGTGCGGATAATATAATTGTTTCGATCAGGGACAAAATGGAACTGGATATGAAATTAGAATGTCGATGTAGACGTAAGATGATATAGTTTTGACCATGATATTATTTCTTTTAGATGTTACGAGTTCTGGACAGGATCCATGACGTGTTATCTTTGAACATGTAGAATGTTACGAGAGTACTAACAGAAAAAAGAATTAAGATATTAATCCAGAAGACATGGACGGACGACATAGGCGTTGTGCATGCCTCACCCGATTTAGTTTCATGAAGCGTAAAACTATACGAAAAGTGTCTTTCGATTATATTTGTGTGCTACTCTTTATCTATTATGCAACTTTAGTTTAACCCGAAACATGATAACAGTATTATAAAAAAAATAAAAATTGTTGGTTATTATTATTATTTTTTCATTTTTTATTTTTATTTTTATTTTTTATTTTTTTGCGTAACACCCTCCCAAAACTTACTTAGCCACGCGAGAAGCTTGCATGTTTTTATTAAACACAACTCTTTTCATTAAGTTTCCTTTTAGCATCCATAATATTTTTCTTATATACCGAAAAGGTGACATTGTTGGCCCGTAAAGATGCAAACTAGTTTATTAATATAATATAGATATAAGATTATTTGAGGACAAAAGATTATTTACATACCAAGGGATCAATCTCCACTCTCTATTTTTATTTGATCTAATGGATGGGATTAATCCCAACAATTTAAAAAAAAAAAACACTTTCATCATTTTTTTACAAATATTAATATCTTTCAAACCGTTAATCGTTGGCGAAAAAAAATATAACATTCGACAAGCATTTAATTATCTTTCTATAGATAAAAGACTTTGATATGCTTTCGACAAAAAATTTTTTCAGATTATTTTTCGTTTTTTTTGAGTTTTTTTTTTTTTCACGTTCGCGAAATTTACTTAAAAAATCATATATGATAAAACACTAATTTGATATTAGTGTAAAATCACATATGATATCACATGTGATATTAGTATAAAATCATTATGATATCACATGTGATATTACATATCATATATGATTTAACACTAATATCACATGTGATATTCAATTTAGTGTTTTATCATATATGATTTTTTTATGCAAATTTCATTAGTAATAACCGGTAGAAAAAAAACGAGAAAAAACGATTTTTTTTTTTTTTTTCGAAAGTATATCAAAGTCCCATCTATGGAAAAGATAATTAAATGCTCGCGACGGTGTAAATACTTTCGCTTAACGCGATAAACGGTTGAGATATTTAAATTATAAAAATGGGTGAAATAATAAAATCTTTTAATCTCATCATTGATTTTATTTTAGATGAATGGTGGAGATGAGTCCGCGCCGGTATGTGAGAAAAGTTTAGTATGTAAAATAACTCTCCTCTTATCATTAAGAAATTAATTCTTGTACCAAACTTAAAAGGTCTCATTTTAAACTAAGATGAACGCAAGACTTGCTGCATGATATAAACACAAACATCTCTAGATGATATGGGTGTTCATCGTTTTCGTTATCAGGTTGTTCGGTTATTCGATTAAAAGTTTTTTTTTACGTAAAACCGAAAATCAAATTGAAACGAATTTAAATTGGATTAAACTAAACCGAAAACCGAACCGAATAACCGAATTACTTAATTTTAATTATTTATTATTTAATTATATAGTTTTTTTGAAAAAAAAAAAAAAATAAATTCAAACTCAAATTTGTTATATTATACAATGAAATTTTAATGTTTTCTTTTTGTATATAAATATATATATTTTATGTGAATTCGGTTTTCGATTCGATTTTCATTTTGCTAAAACCATTTTCAAATCGAAAACCAAACTTTCAAATTGGTTATGTTCTGTTTTGGCAAATTCAGTAAGGCTACAATTTTAGTTTGAATTTTTCAATTTGATTCAATTTTGATTTTCAATTTTTGAGAGCAAAATCCGAATTATGCACACCCCTACATTCTACATTCTGAGAATCTGAGGTTATTAACAAGAAGCCAATGATAGCAATTGAATGGGTCTTAAGATATAGGGCCTAAAAATTATCCAAAAGCGCATGACCTAACTATAAACTTGAAAAAGCCCAAAACCAATTAGTACGTATCAATGAGTAGATCCAGCCCATTCACCGTCAATTTCTAAAATAATGGCTGAAAGTTATATTATATCACGTTGTGAGTTTATATTCTAGCGAAAACATCCTCGTCCATACTAACTAAAATTTAGGTGCCAACAAAATAACAATGACGAACTGATTAACCGGAGAAAAAAATGATCCCAGTCCGACCTAGTTCAATTTCACCGATTTTTGTTCACTCCATTCACGTTTTTCTGAACGCGAATTTAGCTAGCCGACCCGATAATTGATTCCGGTTGAACGTTGGTCCGGTCCAGATCCGGTTTTCAAATTATATGTAAATAGTTTGATGCTTGTCAACTTGTATAAAACTTTGTGTGTTTTATTTGTTTGTACAATGTGTATAATAAAATATATTTTTTATTATAGAGGTGCTTTAAAAATTATCTTAACTATATTATAATACATTTAGGCTATTCCTAAAAAAGAAGTCTTAAAAAAATAAGCCTACACACTTACTATAAAAAGAAGGTTTAAAATTTAATACAGACGTTTCCATTAAATTAAATATAATTTTCAAATCATTTAGAGCTCATTATTAAAAATGTGTAACCGCTAAAAATATTAGGGTGAAAATCATCAAATAATAATGATTTGAGATCATTCCCATTTGACTTCAAACTTCATATTAACCATAAAACCATCAAAGTTTCAAATGCTCCATTCTTACATGTAATTTTTATGTTAGAAATGACGCGATTGAACAACACTTCAAACTTGGTTATTATTTTGTGATTATTGTTTATGTTTAGTCATGCATTAACGGGTTGTACATAAAGTTGGTTGAAATTAGTTGAATTAGGGGTGGTGGGTTTTAAAATTAATGTACAACATGTTAATGCATAAATTAGTACTTTAAGCACAATAACTTTAGAAAATTACATAAGAATGAAACACTTTTGAAACTGTGATGGTTTTTGTGTTCAGTAGAAAATTTGAGGTATCAAATTAGAACACTTATGAAACTTGATTACTATTGGGCGACATATTACCGCATCGATTATACAAGTACACACAAAGCATTTCATATTTCTGACACACACATTTAAAACATCAGTAATAAGGCCGAGTGTAGTAATATTTAGTCACAGGGTACACGCAGCCTCATTCTTGCGGGTACTCTGCCAGTATTAATTTGTGTGTTTAATGTTATATTCTTAATTTTAAGATTTTGATATGTGTGTATATTGATTTGTACCAAGTGCTTTATATGGTGTATGTCTTAATTTTAAGACTTTTGACATTTAATATATTTAATGTTAGAAAATTAAGTTTTATAGATATTTAATGTTTCAAAATTATGTTTCATCTACTTGTACATCTTGCTTTGTTTGTTGTATTGCTTTATTTTAAGGCATTTAATGTTAGAAAAGTCTTTTATGCTTTATAAGATAGTCAGATATATAAAGCATTTAACACCTTTTTTTTTAATAAAAAGCTTAAAATTATTAAGTGACACATTTTCTTTTAATGGTAAGATATCTAAACTTCTAATATTATGTGTATTGTAAATAAACTTGAAAGTGTAAAACTATAACTTCTCATTTTAAAAGTGAAGAATTGCACAATGATTCAAAAAGTTGGACATGAATGGGAAGTGGACATGTGTGTTGTCTAATCTGGTTAATTGATAGTATGTTGAACTGGGTGTTTGGGAAAAGGATGTATGGGCAGTTGGCTAGTACCTTGGTGGCTAGGATCAGTCATTTTTGGGAGCGTAATGACGGAATGGGGATGTAACAGTTTTGTGCTATGGGGTCTTCCTAAGTAATTGGTTCCTTTTGTCACCATAAAGTAGTATCATGTCTGGAGTTTAAGCATGTTGTCAATAACCAAATAAGCTGCTATATTTGGTTTCATTGGTTCTTAGAAGCTTCTTTGGAATTACAATTTTCATGAATAAATAGTTGGGGTGATTGATACCCGCTACTTTAATGGTTTGTTAACCAATTTTCTCATCTTTTAGCCATAAAAAAGATTGAGAAGACATCAGATCAGTATAATAGATGGCCTTGTATCTTGAGTGCTTACTGTCCCAAACAGTGGTGATTCAATGTAACATTGATTGGTCTGGAGTAGAGTTGATGCTTGCAGTTGAATACCACTTGTTTTGAACAAATTAAGCATTCATTAAGTAAGTTTCCTATTATAGAGGGTAGCTGATCTAGGAGGGGAGTGTAAGTTGAATGGAATTGAGAGTTGTGAAAAGATGAAACTTCATTGTCCATTCATTATATTCCCACAGGAGGTATGGTTGGTCCTCCCTCAAGGAGTGTATCCCTAGATGTTTGAAGCCATTTTTTAGAGATGGAAATGTAAGACATCTGGTATAGCCCTTAACTTGGAGGGGTATAGGTTCATAACGATGCCATTCACCTTTTCCTACCTTGATCGTTGTGGATGATGGTTGAATAGTCTTGGTGGGAAGGTGTTATGGAAATGTAATTATATGGTATTGGTGCATTTAAAGGTGAATTCAGATTCTGAATTTAGTGTTTGGATGAAGCTGTGAAGAATCTGCTTTGTTTTTCTCTTGTTTGTCAGAGATTAGTATTGTCTGATATAGTTTGTAGTGCTATCAGATATCAGATGATTTAGCTTTTTCTTTTGTATATGATTTGGGACATGTACAAATCAGTGATATGTTATACTTGTGTTGTACAATGTTTGGATTTTAATATAATTCACCTTTTGCATAAAAAAACTTGTAATAGTAATTTTAAGTGTATTGTAAAGAAACATGTAACGGTAATTTTGATGCAAAAGATGATGGATAATGCCATAATGGAATGGATTGTTTTTAAATCTACCTCAATCTGATATTATAAAATTATAATATTTACCGTGGTTTCTATTTACACAACTTTTGTGGTCCGTTTGTGTTTGGTTAGCCCATACCCGAAAATATTATTTTGGTACCTGCCCGACTCCATTGAATAAGTTGATAGCTTTATCTCTAATAGCTTCTATATGATGGTCTGACCTTGGACTTTAAGCTGGATAAAAAAAAAACGGCCGATGTATAAATTGCCGATCCATGTTTACCGTGTCTATAGTGTTTATGTGAGGGAATGTACAGTGGATTCAATAGTGCTCAAACTTTTTGTCTGTTATAATTATACTGATTGATTATTTTATGGTTTTTTACGGTCGTTATGGTCCTGGAAACGCCATATGTTGTTACATATTGGATTTCACAAACACACTAAACCATAATCACAAGTGGCGTATAAGATGTTTTTTAGAGAGAGAAAGTCAGAGGTTTAGGGAACTTAGTGAGAGAAAGAAAAATCTTATTATGAGCTCCAACTCTCTACCTTGGGAGGTAGAGAGTATTTATCTTACAATAAAATGCCACACAGGAGACGTGGATCGAGGCATACAATTAGGTAAATTAAATTACCCGGTCCATTCTCCGGGTTGTTATTTAACTAAATACTAATTAACATTAAATAACTTCACGATCTACGAGCTTAGCGAATATATATACTTAGAGGTGACCGACTCTTTAATACATGGAATTTCTAATTCCTAACAATCTCCCCCTAAGGGAGGTCACCTTAAACACCCATTAAAATTACATAGAAAACAAACGGATATAACATTGAGATGGTTCTTGAGTTCTTGTTCATGTTCATTGTTGCAAAGTCAGCTTCATTGATTCTTCACATTGCATGTTTGGTTAATCCTTGTGGAGGTCTTTTATTGATCCACGTGATAATGAGATTTGAGCCAGCTTTGAGATCATCAGCCACATTAAATCTCTGACTCTTCCTTTGTGGTGTTGATGTTATGTGATGTTGTGACATTTGGACCGACATGCTCACATTCTGGATCATGATTTCTTCTTCTTATCGTCAGTAGCGGAAGCTTTCGTTGATTCATGATATTGGCGAGCCGTAGCGAAGCATGGTGTGATAATATCAGAGTCATTGATGCACTAATCATGATTTCTTTAGAAGTGAATGTGTAGTGTGAGCATATTGCGATGGATTGTTGTCCATTCGATCATCCAAGCGTCGGGCACCGCATACAATGATTAGCAATAAAGTGCACGCGAGAGTGTCTTTGACCACTTTCGAATTGAGGTACACGCCCACGGTTCCCGTTGATCGAAATTACAAATGCGCTGATCGGTATAATTCGAAGAATTTCCAAGTAGGTTTTGTTTGCTCAAGCTGTTCTCAAACGAACGTCTCAAAGAAGACAACACGGGAGTGAACGGCGAATAGAGATTCAATGATTGATGAAAGATATTTGAAAACAATCGAGTATCGCCTCAATAGAAATTGTTTTGCAATACAACGAAGGTTTTAATGAAAATCAATTATCAATCATAAACACCTTTTAATTTGAAATATTCGATACGGGTCGATGTGCTAGAAAAAGTTTTGAGCATAATGACCGGTTTTTCAAAGGTATCGAATCAATCCATAACTTTGAATCGAGATTGATTCAAAGATTGAATCGCCCAATTGTTTCGTTTGTTGTCACATGGTTGATATATATAATAGATCTCACATGCCACCCACCAGGAGCTTGTTTGATGTTGGCTCCAGAAGGCTTTCCATCTTCATTGTGAATATGATTGCATATCACTCGATGTTACGCAATACCACAAGGATACTGCAAGGACTCAAGATATAATCTCTCTTTCCACATTGTGTGGAGAGTCTTCATTGAACGTATCCTAAGGAGATTTATTGATGATCTCGTGGCTTTAGACTCAATTTGTGCATATTTGGATCCTATAAGGAGACAGGGGAGGGTCTCCTTCTTCAATATCAACAATCTCTAAGAGAAAGTCGATAGATAATAGTTTCCCTCGTGAGAAATAAACAAGTCCTTTTAAGAGGAACTTGAGTAGTTTGGGAAGTTAAGTGCACAAGGTCGTCCTTTGGGTCCATGACGTCTTGTCTTCAATATAGATGTTGCCATGAGTGGTATATGAGTTGAACCCGGTATCTGCCCTAAGGTTGAATAAATTGAGGGCTATTTGTTTTCATCCTTTTCACATTCAATTCTTTCATTCTTCATCCTTGGCTTACGCGAGACTTCATAACTAGAACCTTGTTGGGTTTATTCCATTACTAGCTTAGTCTCACCGGTGCTCTTCCCATATCTCAATTTTCTCCTTTTATCATCATACCTAAGAACTCTACACTAACTAGTGGATAGTCCTTGGGTAGATCCCTCCGTTCTCGGAGGATCATGGGAACTCCACCTAACCTTATCATCCTTATATCACCATACATAAAGTAAAGTTGGTCGGTCTATTTGGTATTGTTCATCTGCCATTGGAACCAATTGAAAACCATTTGAAAATCAATCTAGATATGTTGAAACAAACAGACCTTGATAGATCTTGAGCTTGTGGATCGTTATATATGCCTATGTAATCACAAGCACAATAAAAGACAATCTCTACAACTTATATTTATCAGCGGAATATAAACACAAGTAAAACTGAGTTTTTCAATCGGTACATAACTCATACTATTGTGTTCCTTTTAAAGATAAGGAACCCTAAACAAAATCGCTAAACGTTTCCCAAGAAACGATAAACTTAAACTAAAGAAGATATACACAATCACTTCCTAATAAAGTTCATGTATATCCAAACTCAATATACTAAACACGAATACTCACTTCCATGAAACAAAATAATAACAATTATTCTTCATTAGATTATGTCTTCTGTAGAATCCACTTCGTCTTCGATGAAACCCTTCGGCCGATATTTGACTTAATCCAAACTTCACATAATTCCCAACAATCCTCCCTAAACCGAATTTGACTAGGTTAAGTTCCGTTTCTTGATAGATCTTAATAAAACGTAACGGAGGATTGTGCACAAACAACATGAGCAAAGAATACAAATAAGAACATCTCTATGATGAAGAAACTCGAAAAACTCTATATCTTTGCAACAACAAATGACAATAGGTACATCAAAACAATTAGTTGCATACTATTCTCATCACATCCGGTGTGTTAACTCTGACGTGAGAGGTGAATCATTGAAAATAATGGTTGATGTCTCTTCCAATAGCCATCACTACCGGAGTAGCCATATGTTTAAGTTCAGAAACTATGGTACCCGATAACCATCGATTTATTGGCAAACCAAAGACCATATAAACGGATTTGAAATGTCTTTACCACAACCGTTTGTCGGGACTAGGCAATTCTTAGAATTGGTGAATTGATAACCAAATATGGAATGCCCTTTACCACAAGCCAAATACATGTGGGCTAGTCAATTCTTGGATTCCAACAAGGAATAAGCCATGGTGAATTGAAAACCATACAACACTCAGCAATTAAGCATGGGTGATTGCATTCCCTATGATTTTAGCAAATCATTACATTTATCAACAGATTTGATATGTCTTTACCAAAGTCTACCCTTTGGACTAGCTAACTCTTTGACATACACAAGGTATATCCGGTGAGTCAAGAACCATCAAAAGTATACAACAAACCTGCTGGAAAAAGTTAGATAAAACTAAAAAACATTTTTTTTTTTAACTAAGAAATAAAGAAATCAAAAATTACAAAATAAACAAAATAATACAATCAAGATGAACCTTTATGTGTTCATTTTAATCAAACCAACACATTGTGAAGCATGAAGTTCATCATTGCCAAATGGATTAGAGACACTTCAACTTACGTCTCCAACCGCTTCCATAAAAGTAACTGATAAAGGATAGAGCTTATCCGATAGCATACACAAAATCATTCCACATGAATTGAACCACATGAACACAAGGCGAGAATAAAATCTCCAACTCTCAATTTCCCATAAATGCTAATTCTTCCGAGGATAGAATACCCTTTACCTTCGGAGTGAGAATCAAACAAAACCCGAAGATCACCCAACAAATATAAAACCAACCTTTGTTGGTGGATGAAAATTATAATAATTGAATGACATGTTCATACAACATTTTCAAATCATGTCTAGTCACCAAATGAAGAATGTCCTTCAAGAATTGAACTCAATAGCGATATCATCCAACGATAAATAGTGTTAAGCTTCCCGATTTCCAATTGATCAATACCACATGAGTTCCTGGGAAAAACTTCAACAGTCCAACTTCAATAAAGGTAGATTCATCACTAGCTGATCTAAATAAGGAGTCTTTGAAGAATGTTTCCCTAGCCACCAATGTAACTCCTTAAAGAACAATGTTTCCTTTTCACCATACTTTTACGCTTCCTACACTATTGGATTATCAATCTTTAGGGCATCATTCTCCCAATGAGTTACCCAAATTACACGGACAACACCGAAGAAACCAAAGAACATTTTGAGAAACAACCACATCGGAAGAAGAATTAGCTTCGAGGTTGTTTGGTAACAACTAAAGAGATCACCGGAGGTAAAACATCATCAAAATTTTCCAACGTCTCACTGTTTTATGTCTCTTAGCAGGAACATCGGACATTGAAGCAATTCTTTCAATTGAGAAGAAGTTGGAAAGGAAAACTTCATAATCATATTATCTTGTCTAATCAAAGCATCATCGCACAAAAGCGATTTTGCTTCATTGACTCTACCACAATTATAAAGAGCGAATTCTACAACTTCCATATCATATGACCTCTTCCGTAATGTCCATTGGTTTTTCTTTGGCTTTATGTCTTTGAACAATCGAGCTCTCTCTTTTCAGACCCGCTTCTGCTTCCTTTGATTACCAAGAGCCACCATTTGATCCACAAAATTATCATTATCAAAAGATGCTCCTAATATAAGTTTGGCAAGATTTGGATCGATGCATTGAGTAGTATAAGCATCCCATTGGTATCGAACAATTCAAGGAAGTAATGCATCAAGCTCTAATTTTCTTTTAGAGAAATCGTAATCAAACTGATCTTGAAGAAATTTAGCAATGACTCTTACGCATATTTTCATAATCAAGAAAACATCTGAGCCCGAGCTTGATTTTCTTCTTCAACATACTGAATTAATATATCATCGTCATCTTCTGTCCTTTGTCGAAGATGTCTCAGATTAAGACAATTTGAGCTTGAAGGAACACTCAAATCAACATCGAAGAATCGAGTTAGACAATTTCTACGAGGGTGAGAAACTTCGAAGAAGAATTTAACTTATGCATTCTCCCAGCTAAAACTTCATCATCATCTGAAGGTGGAATTTGGTTGTTCTTGTATAGATGAGGTTTGCGATCGTAAGCAACCTCCTCAACTAGAACATCATCTTGGAAAACAGATGACTCACTTCAACATTTTGACTTCATTAGAAACAAGCGTTAGCCTTTTCGATATATCCAAAAGAACAATCACTAGAATTGAAATAGACACAAAGAAACAACCAACAGAGAAACACTAAAATTACATAATTAGCAGGTTAGAGTTAGATAAAAGCAAACACATATACAAACTTTCATAGCAAATGCAAAGTTATACACAAATCCTCCCCTGAGGCATATGCCTCCCCTGAGGCCTATGCCTCCCCTTAAACTTTGCGGTTAAGGGTTAAGCATTACCGATATGAACCACAAGGTGTTGAAACCGTGGTCCATCAAAAACCTTTGTTAACAAATCGCCACATTATCATCGGTGAATTTTGACCACTTTAATTAAAAACATTTATGCATCTGCCTCAAGTGATGCGATTTCAATATGTTCATTTGAAGTGGATTTTTATGATGCATATGGTACTTTTGATTATCAAAATTGTTGTGTTCATAAAATTGTACCCATAATCCAACAATGATTTTGAATCCAAAGAACCTCTCCACGACAATTCAGGCAGACAATACCGCTGGTGGTGGCTGCAATAGTTTGTTTCGCATGCCGAAATCAATCTCTTCAAGGAATGGCCTCGTGGTGGACCTCCATCAATTAGCACCGGCCATAGTCACTATCACTATAAGCTTCCAACTTAAAAGGAGACTCTTTTGGGTACCAAAGACCCTGAAAGTTGTTCCAAGATCTTCTTAACAAGCATTGAGATGGGAAGTCAATGGAGTAACGATGTAGCTAACAAACACTCACAAAGAAAAGTAATATGGAAGTGAAGTACATCAAAGAGCCAATCATGGACTGTATGGATGAACATTCACGGTGGATCACTCGTTATTGGTCTTTGTCTTTGGCTT
The DNA here is from genome assembly GCA_910596185.1 of Chrysanthemum makinoi. Taxonomy (NCBI): domain Eukaryota; kingdom Viridiplantae; phylum Streptophyta; class Magnoliopsida; order Asterales; family Asteraceae; genus Chrysanthemum; species Chrysanthemum makinoi. Next base: position 167,472,522 of record OU343218.1, read on the forward strand.
CATAAGGTGTAGTTGGGAGTCCCACCCTCATACCAAACTTCCTCAAGATGTCCCTCCATATTTGTCGTTGATAAAGATACCATCGGGTTCTGGCGAACTTGGACCAAAGAAAGTCATCTCCCCATGGCATATTCAAGACTTCCCCCATAAACCCTCAAACTCTCAGCAAGCTTCCTTTGTGGATCCAAAAAATGTCATCCACAATACGCACAAGAATAAATGTGGTGAATTCTTCTTAAGGAATAGGGTCTTATCAATTGCACCCTCTATAAGCCATGCTTGGAAGAAATGAGAGGCAAGCATACCAAGCTCGGGTGCGATGTAGTCCATAGAGAGCTTTGACTACACTTATAAACATAATTAGGATGATGCATGTCTTCAAATCCTTTAGGTTGAGTGACATAAGGCCTCTTCAATTTCACCACAGAAGGCTCCTTTACACATCCATCGATAGACCATAAACCCATATATGGATGCATAGGCTAAGATAAATTGCCTTCGACTCAGCCACTCGCAAACACTTCATCATAATCTATCCCTCCTCTTGGTCGTAACCATTGCAACTAATCGGCTTTATTTTAATGACAACACCTCGTGCATCTCTTATTTTGAGAATCCATTTAGTCCCAATTGCATCACCACTTCGGTGCAGTGTAACCAAAATCCCGAAACTTCATTTGTTTGAATGTTGAAATCATCATTGCTTCAATTAACTTGAGTCTTAGCACCGAAACCTTTGGTTTGGTTCCACTTGTGGAAAGCAAAACAAACAATGTTCATGCAAGTGTAGATTGTCTCTCTGATTTGAGACATAAGAGATAAAAGCCACATCCATATTTAGGCGCCAGTGCCTCTTTGTTCTCATGGTGCATTAGGTCACCAATAATATTAGGCTTGTGGATGAACATTGTTGATCCTTGTATTAGTGGTGGTGTTGACATCAATGGAGGAATCAAGATTAGTCAAGAGGGTTCAAAGTCAGTATCATAGGAAGGTGTGTTGAAGATGCTGCTTGAAGGTAATGATGACCAAGAAGAAGTTTTGGAAACAAGGAGGTTCTCCAAGGTCTCTGACACTCTAGTGAAATAGGTAGAGTCGTTGTCTTTTGAAGTAATTGGAAGGTGGTGAAAGGATGCTTTAGTGATTGACATTTCTCTGAATTTCACTCATTTGTACTATTTCAACATTCTCCAGACTTCTAAATTGGCTGCATATCTTTGTTTCTTCCGTGCAGCAAGGTCCTCAAAGAAGTAATTTATATTCACCCATCAAGATAATCTTTGGAAGTGTCATACAAAATTGTTAGGAGAGGGCACTACAATGGGTTGTTCATCATCTGGACCCATCATAAATGAAACATCCAAAGTTCTGGTTGGAATGCAATTACACGTAGGTTGGCCATGTCTAGAATAACCCAAATAATCACCAGTAATCAAGGTCAAATGACCAAACATGACCACAATCCCTTGAGAACATTAGGCTTGATCTTAGATACCTCGATTCAATCAATGTCTCAAATCTTGGAAGATACATTGTGACCTGCTATATGCCTTGATGAGGCCAATTTGTGTAACCATCACTTTCTCATCAAATTTGCCCAACGGATCACTTTATTCAAAAGTCAATAGCACAGCCAAACGTTTAAGGTAATGAATAACGGAACTTTTCCAAAGAAGTTCATATGGTGTTTTAAGGTGTGGTCTAGTAATGGACACCCTATTGAGTACATAACAAGGCTGTGACTTTAGTCAAAAAAACATGGTTTGAAGTTTAGATCACCAGCAATCTTGCGCAAACTCTATTAAGGTTCTATTTTCTTACTACATTTTGTTGAGGGTTCTTGGAGTGCTATAGTCCCTTTGATTCCCTTTCTATGCAGAGTTCTATCAGAATGCATTTTGAACTCTACGCATTATCACCTAATTTCCTTTTTTCATTTGATTATCAATAAGGGTAATGATTCTTTCAATACCAGATGTTTCATCTTTGGTCCTTAGAAAGAATACCCGACAAAATTTGCTATAACCATCAGTGATCACTAGACAAAAATATTTATGATCAATGCTTCTCACTTTAGTTGGACCAACAGTCAATATGAAGCAAGAAGGACAAAAATAATGCTTCTGTAGTAACAGACACCTTTTGGAGGAGGCCTTCCTTTGCTTTCCTTTGTTGCATGGCTCATTGATCATTGGTGAATACTGGCGGAAGACCTTGAACTAGGCCCGCTTTGAGCTGGTTTATGGTCTTGAAATTGACATGGGCCATCCTTCATTGCCATTTGGTGGACTCATCCACGGATGCTTTAACGCCACAAACATTAAGTCACTATTTGGTTTGACATCCGATAAGTTGAATGTATAAAGATTGTGACCAGAGAACCTTAGAGAATTGAAGTTTCTTCGGAGTTTGAAGTCTTTAGACAAGAGACATTCATCCTCTCAGAAGAGTACTTTGTTCTTAGTGTCAATTTGTGAGAGAGAAAACAAATTGAAGTGTTGAAGTTCCTTGACATAATATACATTCTCAAAGTCCACTGAGGTGTGATGGTCCCTTTACTAATTCATCACTTCCTCCAAAGGTTACATTGCCTCCTCCTTCAATGGTACAGTTATGCATCATATCCTGCTTCACGACATACTTCTAGAACATCCACTGTCAACAATTCCAACATCTTTATGCTTAAGGGGATGATCCTACAACAACAAAATATACAGATAATTAGTATACTATGGAGGCTCAAGTCATTTACGACTTGAATCGCCAATGGATCATATGGAGTTATGCCAAGCGGAATAATAAGATCCACTATTGTTCTTGGTTTCCATTGAAACTTAGGTCTCTTTATTCCAAGAACAACTCTTTGGTCTTGACAAATGATGTCCCATATTCCACTCCCATCCATAAGTTTACCATATCTAGGCCAATAACCATTTTTAAATATTCACCGGTTGGTTGAACATATGGTTTTCCATTGATCTTCCAAGGAAAAATTATATTATGGTAGCTTAGGAACATAAGGTGTATATCATTAACATTAGTCCACATTGGTCTAGTATTCCAGAATCACCACACACCTACCCATCCTTTGCTCATGATAATCACAATCCTTAATTAAATGAAATTACTTCCACACACAAAACATTTCTTGGTCAGAAGATTTATTCAAACCAAAGATGTATTATTACAGCGTATATTCAAACCAAAACCATGAAAATAATTGTTTTAACAAGATACTATTATGCAAAGAATTAAAAGCAAGTCTTCAGAGGCAACTGCCTTGAATGGGATTCTGGCAAAGAACTATCATGCTTATTGGTAGTCTGGGAGTCGCAGGGGGTGAAGACTTCAAGGCGTACTTGGAAAGTTAGACTTGTGAATCATCTGTAGACCCTTGTTTGAGAGACTTGTCATGTTACCACAAGAGACAAAGTCATTAGTAGAAGTATTAGGGTCCTGCATGTCTCTTGACTTTTATCTGAGATAGTTGTGAATCCATCAAAGTCATTAAGTGGAAAGGTCCGGGCATGTGCTTCTAATTGGTCCAATGCACAACATGTGAGTCACCTTCTTCACAAAATTAGCTAGGCTCACTGATGTAGATTTACATGTGTCATCCCTAGCTTCTAATACCATATTTCTTAAACAAAAGCTGTAGAATTGGGAGCTTGACTACTATAAATGAGACCAAATAATTTATTACCATTCATCATCCATTCTTTCCTAGATTTCCTTAAGTTTCTCCTTAAGATCTAGATTTTCTCGATTCTACATGCTCTTAACTCTCGCACCATTTTAATTCATTTGTAGCACATTCGAGATCTCTTTCTAAAACACCTATTTTCTCATCATATTTGATTCTTAAACCCAAACCTTTTGTCTTCTAGTGTTTTAAAGCCTGTTTATAAGCTTCAACTTCAGCATTCATTATATTTAGGTTCCAAAATATCATAAGCTTCTTTGAGTGCATTATAACGCTCACTACAACCAAACAAACAGCTTTGTACCGAGAGATGCCCATCAAGGCAATCTAATCATGCTGTCCTCACGGCATACTACTTGCAATCAACCCAACATTATCGGACCATTATTATCATCCTCCTCATGTTGCTTCCAAATCCATTGCTATCCGAGTGACCAAGCAGTTGAACCTTTGAAGTTCCGCCTCGCCCGTCTGCGATGGAGTATCTTTGTCTCATCACTTTCCGTCTTTGCATTCTCTAGAAAAATGACCCATCCGTTGGCATATGAAGCATTTAACCTTCCTTTGTCCAACCTTTGGATCTCTTCCTTGAATCCAAACCTTCTTCCATTTTGGCTCAAAAATTCTTGATATCCATGGAAAGCCAATGCCCAACCGCACTTCATCTTCTTCCATCTCAAGTGGGTCCACTTGATCAAAATCTTCATAGGCCGAATCCTCCCGAGGATCATAATCAAAAAGAAGGATCCAAGAACATCTTCCATGATTCCACTTGATCTAGGATGAGAACTTGATGAGGGAGCAACATAAGATGATGATGGATATGGGCTTTGACCATAGCTCGCCTTTGGAGTGAGGCTCCAATCTAATGTGACTAGCGTAGAGATGATCAAAAGGGCTTTACATCATGTTCAAGAGCTTTAAGTTTGTGGTATGCATCAATCAGGTAATCATGTCCAAACCACCTTTTAGCTTTTAAAGCTATGCTTACATGTAGCCGGAAGGGAGGTAATGACCCTAAACTTAGAGTTACAGCCATCATTATCCGGCACTGCATGCGATTCAAATGACTTAAAATTTTTGTGAAACTTATCATAGCCCTTGCAATTCCTTCCTTCCTCAGAGATTTGAAAGTCCCAAACCTTGTCTGGCATGGACTTCTTCAATCTCCTAGACTCCTCATTCCCACGAACTTTGCTTGATTGCTAACCATATGTCCTTAGCATCTTGCATGTAGTGAAAATCACTCAAGTGATCCTCGTGAATGGCTTGAAGAAGAATGGTTCGACCTTGGTTTCTCCGAACCGCAAAGAAATCATAAGGATTTGGAGGAACATTCATCATATTACCGTGACATCCGTGGTAGTTCTTCAAACGCTCCCTTCATAATTATCCGCCATAGATTCCAATCATGTTGGAGATCCAGCTCGCATCTTCATCATGAGATCATATTATATCCTATCCAGGTAAGGAACCAGCATTGCTATTAGAGAGACTTAGTTGTTGCATGGGTGGAGTTTTGGTTGATGGTGAGTTCAGATCAACATCCAACTGCATGATGATGTTGTTATGGTTGTATGGGTGTTTAGAAAAACTTGTCCTTAGTATCGTAGAGACTCTCACGAGGCTCCGATATACCACTTGTTAGAAACAAACGGATCTTGATAGATCTTGAGGTCGTGGATCGCTATATATGCCCATGTAATCACAAGCACAATAAAAAGCAATCTCTCTACAACTTATATTTATCACCGAATATAAACACAAGTAAAAAATAACTAAGAACTCTGTGATCCTCTATGGATCTTTATATTAACTAAAACTGAAGTTTTCAATCCGATATATAACTCATACTATTGTGTTCCTTTTAAAGATAAGGAACCCTAAACAAAATCGCTAAACCGCTTCCCAAGAAACGTGATAAACTTAAACTAAAGAAGATATACACAATCACTTCCTAATAAAGCTCATGTATATCCAAACTAAATATACTAAACACTAATACTCACTCTGAGAAACAAAATAATAACAATTATTCTTCAGCAGATTATGTCTTCAGCAGAATCCACTCGTCTTCAGTAGAAACCCTTCGGCAGTAATTTCAGCATAATCCAAACTTCACATAATTCCCAACAAGATACTTATGATATATTATCAAAGCATTTTGTACCTGAATTGATTTTGATATTTTTTAGAACAAGAGCTCCCTCACATGACATCAAGTGTTTGAAATCGTTTTGCACACGGAGGTAAGAGAAAGAATTAACTTCTTTGAATTCCATTTTCTAAAAGATATCAACATCACTTCCTTAATCAAATCAAGTAGATAAAGCATTTTGAGTAAGGATGAGGTTTTCACAAGTTTGTTCCCTCAATATATGCGTAGTTTGAGAATGTTTTGCTATATTAGGAAAAGACTTCACATTGAGATAAATTGATCACGTTTCAAATATTTGTGGTTTAAGATAGATGCTCCTCAACGTGCATGGAAAATTTGAAATCGCTTGTCACTTGCGGGAGGCAAACATACTCAATCACTTTTAATGACCATCTATCTAATTATCAGCTTAAATCCAATTTAAATCCTAAATTCTCCCATCACAATTATCAAAAACATTTGAGATTTGTGATCTCAGAGATTTAAATTGATTTTGAAAGCTTTAAGGAGAATGTGACTTGATTATGAAAGCTTTAACTGACAAGGATCGATTTTGAGACTTTAAAATCCATTGGTTAAACATGCATGATTATCTTTTGAAAACAATTGTATGACAACTAACTTTTTGAATTAATTGAAATCATTCTCCCCTCAATCAATGACATAGGTTGTTGATTGAGAGATAGATATTTTGACAAATAAGTCCAGATGATTTTCAAAACTTGAGTCCGAAGATTGTGTACAAAGCAATTGTTTTCAAAGATAAATGTTTATAGAATCAGAGCATGAGATTTTGAAAAACAAGATAAAGCATGGTCTTGTTCTTTCTGAAAAAATGGGTTATTACTTTGAAATGACAATAAACCATTGTTTTACTTTCTCCCAAAATATATATATATATATATATATATATATATATATATATATATATATATATATATATATATATATATATATATATATATATATATATATATATATATATATTTTAATATGAACATTCAACAACTTTGTAAAGTCCTGTGTGTTCTTTGGATGACATTTTAAAACCGTAGATATTTTTCAATCGAGAAAAATAAGATAAAAGACAATATTTTTGGAATTTTCAAGGTTTTTAAAGATTTTATAGTATTGTATTTTGTTTTTCAATAAATATTTACAAGAGAGATGAAGCCTTACTCCTCGCCTTCCTCCGAAGCTTGGTGTTCGTTGAAGGCTTTTCAATCCAAGTCGTGGAAGAATAAACTCAAAACGTTCTCTTGGAAGAACTTTGGTGAAGATGTGCTAACCGGTATTCGATCCTCACAAAATAGAGTTCCACCACTGCCACTTGTTCCCGATGAAATGAACCGAATGTCGATGTAGCACTGCTCGAAAGTAATGTGCGTTCATTGTTGCAATACGACAATAACACTATCACAGCGTCTGGAGGGATTTTGTTAGATGTAAAACGTCCGGATGATTGAGATCTCATCCCGGATTTGAGCACAACAAAGATGATGACGTATGTATTCAAATCTGTCAGAAAATAGTACTCATTGCTTCTT